>CM050204.1:9702500-9717500 GCA_027475355.1 Coilia nasus | reverse complement strand
TACTGACACTGGAAAGGAATGGCTGTCAAACATGTAGAGATGCTGATTTTAGAAACATTTGCAGTAGTCTCGTAATTTTTTCCAGAGCTGTATGTATACTGCCTAATTATGTCCCATCATTATGAGGTAAAAAGTTCAATTATCAGAGCAGGCAAGTCCAAGAAATTAATTGTAGTCATACAGCTTAACATGGCATGTACTGTACTGTCCCAATATGGTGATTGCATTCCATCAATAGAACTCTCCTAACAACGCAGCAACCCTTTTCCATTGCCTAGTACCAGCTCAACTCATCTCGGCTCAACTCATTTTTTTTTACTTTTTGACTGCCAAAAAAGAGTATATGGTACCTGGTAAATGGTACTACTTTTGGAATCACTTCTGTCGAGGTTCCAAGCGTGTTAAAGTGATACTAAACGATGACATTGCATCATGTTGCCACTGACAACAAGCCCGGCAATTTTAAATACCTTGGCCAGCTTAGCTCAAGTTTACCCGTTTTTACAAAATTAAGCTATATATTGAAATGTCAGATCGCAAATCTATACCGTGGTCAGTGGAAGAGGTTTCCACCTTATTATCTATAATCAGGGAGGATAAAATACAGCGGGAGTTAGACAGAGCCACAAGAAATGAGAGGGTATATCAGGAGGCGTTAATGACGCCAGTGTAGTTTACAGCAGCGTTGCTATAGCACCCAGATACATTAACGGATGCTTTTTATGCCAGTGGAAAACAATACACCCGGTAGTAAAATCGAGTTGAGGTTGAGATGAGTTGAGCTGGTACTAGGCAGTGGAAAAGGAACTTTTGTATACATATCTGTGTCTGTCATTGATGGAGGGCTGTGCTGGGAGCCTCGGCCCTCCTGCTCATGGGCAGGCTGTGGGCAGGCAGCTGCGCAGACCTTAAGTACCTCAGCAAAGGTTCATGGGTATGTCAGGGCTTTGGCTCTATTCCCACCAGAGCTATTAGTGTTCTGTGCACAGGTCTTTTGCATATACCTCCGACAGAGGGTTTCACTCACACACTTCTCTCTGTGTATGACTCATACACACACACACACACACACACACACACACACACACACACACACACACACACACACACACACACCAGGGATGACAATTCACACCAGCCACCAGCCAAATGCTGGTAAAATATGAAGTTGGCTGGTACAGTTTGGACACAAAATAATTTACTATTGAGTGACTGGTGAATTTTGTAATATATTTGCCAGTGGCTGGTAAAAGTTCACATTTTGCAAAGTTAATTTCCACCCTGACACACACACACACACACACACACACACACACACACACACACACACACACACACACACACACAGACATGGCTACACTAACACTGGGCAAACACATACACACTTTCTAACTTTCTCCCGGTCCCCCACACACAACACATTACACCTATGTTATCTGCTACAGAGATTGGGAAAGTGCGAGCTCAGTCACGTTCTTACAGGAAGAAAATTTGTTTTCAACTTCACTGCCATATTTTTAATGCCCACCCCTGCTGTGATCAGCAGTTCTCATTGACGTGTACAGACAGACACAGACAAAGTTGTGACTCAGACGCGACTACTTGACTACACACACACACACACACACACACACACATATATATATACACACATAGGGCAAATACATACACATTCTCAGTTTGGTTCTATTTAATTGTCTTTCTTTCTCATACACTCACATTGTTTCTCTCTCTCCCACACACACACACACACACACATACACACACACACACACAAGACGAAATAAATACAGCAGATGGCCTGGCTCAGCCTCTGAGCTCTGGGCTCCGTCTGCCACGGTCCAGCCTGGCAGCCCAGGAGCGCTCACAGGGCCGCCTGCGCCTTTGACACTGATTAGTCTACGCTGGGCGCTCAACGACACTTAGTTCCTTCCCTCCCTCCCCACTCTCGGCTTTTATATTTCCCATCAGCCACCACACGCCTCTGGATGAGCCCGTCTGTGTGATCTATTTCTTACATCTCTGCACAGAGTACTGCCGATGGGGGGGGGGGGAAATAAAAAGACTACGACAGACAGAAATTACCCAAAAACTTCAAAAACAACAACAACAAAAAGACGAACCAAAAAAAAAAAGAAAGTTCTGAAAATGTCCTGGGACCAATTTGCAGTGGGTTGGCTGAGATGCTTCGTAGCATGGTGTGTTTGTGGGAGGAACCTCCCCGCTGTCCAGGAAGTGGGCGAGCAGAAGCGGAGCGGCACAGAGCGGAGCATCAGCTGAATGTAATTGCAGATAATTACTTCAAATGGAGCCGCGCTGAAGTCCTCTCTGCCGCCGAGTAATGAGCCTTTCTGTTTCAATCCGCCGCTTCCCTGCCTTGTTTTCAAAGTGCGAGCGTAATGCAGTGAAACACACAAGAAAGGAGAGAGAGAGAGAGAGAGAGAGAGAGAGAGAGAGAGAGAGAGAGAGACAGAGAGAGAGAGAGAAAGAGAGAGAGACAGAGAGACAGAGAGAGAGAGAGAGAGAGAGAGAGAGAGAGAGAGAGAGAGAGAGAGAGAGAGAGAGAGAGAGAGAGAGAGAGAGAGAGAGAGGAGAGAGAGAGAGAGAGAGAGAGAGAGAGGAGAGAGAGAGAGGAGAGAGAGAGGCAAGAGACAGAGATATGAGAGAAGGGGAGAGGGAGAGAGATGAGAGGAGGAGAGAGAGAGACAGACACAGACAGACGGACACAGAGAGAGTCCTCAGAAGTAAGGATAAAATCGGCATGTGAATATTTCTGTTCCTGTTCTGTTTAGAGTTTCTGACAAACGCCTTCTCTCCTTGAAGCAGCGACCTGGGGAGAAGGGGAGAAAAAGAGAGTAAAGACGAGAAAAAGTGAAAGACGTGCCGGTGGGCAAACTGACACTGTGTGTCATTATCTCCAAACTGCTTCAAGGGGGGGGCGGGGAGGCCTTCAACTACTAACTGCAAACCTCCCATTTCAAAGCCTTGAGCACTGCTCTGGAATCTCAGCCTAAGAATAAAGATTATTTTCGACGGGCTGTTCTCCAAAATTAGGACCACTCAGGACCACAAGTCGTTTTCTTATAATGTAATGTAATCCTGAGTTTAACACTATCGAGGTAATTGTCATGGGCTGATTGCCTAGGGATCATACGTCATCATAAAGGGCTGTTTGGTCGTGCATAATGTAAAAGCCTTTGTGAAATAAAAAAGTGTGATTGTATTGCAACATGCTCATAGTCACTCCAGTACGTTTCATTTTGGAGCTCGTTGGACTTGGTCATGACCCGATATTGAGTACAAGTGGATGGGATGGCCCTCTAGTGGAGCAGGTTATGCGATTGCACCAGTGGAAAAGCTAAATCAAGAAGCAATAGCACTGCAAAACAGACGTTGTGCTCTATTTCTTCTCAGTCGTTCAATTTCATTCAACAGCCAAGCGAATGGCCCCCACTGTGTTGATTCAGAAATGTCATGGTCATTACCTGTGCTTCCTGCTGTCCACCACTAGGTGTCTCCGCAGCTCCACGGCAGCACTTAACTGTGCCATCGGGGATCAGGACAAGGCAATAAACATGCAAAGTCAAACCCGGCGATAGCATTTAATTTTCCAGCTATTTAGATTAGAATGGCATCCAGCATCCATTAAAGGTGGTTTTAACGATCCCCAAGTCCTGTGATGCTGTGGTCTACAAGCAATGTGAGATCATTTTCTTCTTTGTTTTTTTTTTTTTGGTTGGTGGTGGTGGTTGGGTGGGGGTGACAAATAGAAGTCCAATATTAAACCTGAAGTCTATTCCTCTCTGCCATACCCTTCAAGTTATGAGTTCAGCTCTGAGAGTGCATCGTTAATTGGTAGTGTTATTCTTTGGTTTCCTAATGACTGTAAAATATGCCATTAAGACTGCCATCCAGAGAAAAAAAAACATTTTATCTTCAGTCCTTTCTTACTTGACTTGCTGAATGTGTATGTCTGTGTCCAATGTACAGCTGTACACGTTTGCCCTTATTTGATATTAGTGGAATGGCTGGAATGGCTTGGAATGGCTTTGTCCTTTAGGCTGTCCATCTGAAATACTCCTCTAAAGGATAAGTCCTTGAGCATAAACAGGAAAGGCGGGTAAAGCATACAAGTCTCTTGGGCTCAGCACCCTTTTGACCTTTGTTGTGTTTTCTACAGACCCTCACAACCTTGAATGTCTTGAATGTTGCCCATTGAAAAGACCACATAACCATTTTCCTTTCTGTCTTTCTTTCTCTCTCTCTCTCTCTCTCTCTCTCTCTCTCTCTCTCTCTCTCTCTTTCCCCGCTCTTTGATCTTGAGTCCTTTATCCATTGAAGATTGGACCTTTGGAAAAGCTGCCAAAGGTCCTTGAGGCTGCTCAGGCGTATAATACTGTAAAGACCTCTGGTGTTAAAAGCCAGTCAGCTGGACTGAGTGAAAAGGTGTACGAGGGGAGATGTGGTGGCGGGGGGGGGGGAGGTTGGGGGTGCGGCCTGCCGGCTGGGCCGAGCAGCCGAGGGCACTCTGGGAAGGTTAATGCGAAGCACCACTGTGCCCAGGAACTCATTATAGGGCCACTGCCACACTTCCTAATTAAGAGATTTTGATCTAGTCACATATGGCGGATTAATCTCCAAACGTTTACAACGTTAATTAATATGGGAGCGCTGTAAATGTCAGATTGCGTGTATGGAGTGTGTAGTGTGTGTGTAGGTTTACGTGTGTGTGGTAAGTGGGGAGGGCAGGTGTCCGAGAGACTCGGAGGTGGCAGAGGCATGTGGCACATCTCTGTGGGCGTGTTTTGACAAGGCCAACTGAAGGCAGTGGCAGTGCCCACCTTGTGCCTGGTGAAGGCTGTGGCAGTACCCAGCTTGTGCCTGGTGAAGGCTGTGGCAGTACCCAGCTTGTGCCTGGTGAAGGCTGTGGCAGTACCCAGCTTGAGTCCACAAGCTGCTTGGGTGCTGCAACATGGAAGAACAGAGGGGATGATGCATCTGCCATCAGCTCTTAGACTCGTGACTGCTCCCTGGCTATATGTGCTGACTGGCCTTCCGCCAGAAGAACACTAACCAAAGATGGAGCTCATGCGGTGCGTCGGTTGATGGAGGTATTTTGGTCAATTAGCCGAGTAAGCGCTAAACAAGCTCAACAGTATCCCCAGCTGCTGTTATTTTGGTTGAAGCACGCTTGCTTTTCGGCTAAAAAACCCTCAACTGAGCTGGCAGAGCCAAACCGACACGTTGCCGCACTCAGAGGGTTAACGCTGTCGATGAGCTCGTCTTCGCTTAAAGCTAAAGAATAAATTGATGCTTTTTCAGAGAAGCAGCAATTCTTTGGAGGCGGGTGGGGGTGATGGTTGGGGTTGGGGGGGAAACGAACGTAAACAGAATCTTAATTCAGCATGTGAGGTGAATTTGGAATGCAAAGTTATGTGCCGCTGGTGCCTCAGATTGGTTACAGGGTGTGCAGGAAACTGAAGGTAATTAATATGAGATGGGAGCAAGAGGGCCCCCTCTCCTTCAGATAGACACAGCAGACAGAGGAGGGAGGGAGGGAGGGAGGGAGGGAGAGTGGGCAGAGAGCATGTGGGCATGTTTCAGATGTATGCCGTTTTGAGTGAATTTCCTTTTGCCGCCTAGGTGTAGAGGAAACTTCGTAGTATTTGGTAATTTGGAAGTTTTTTTTTTTTCCAAGAGCTGTAGGATAGTCACGATAGATGGCAGACGTGGCATCCTAACCAGAGCAGTTTATCTTTGGGTGGGTTGTGCCATTTGTTTTCATTTCCAAGCAAATATGCTACAGGCGCCCTAGGGCCCAAACACACTGACTCTGCTGCATTTTTTTTCTCTTATTTTTTCAGTGGGAGTATTTATGCAGCTTAGATCCCAAGATGGCAAAAGATTCCTCCTCACTTTTTTGGAAATCCTGCTTTTCCTTACTCGTTGCTTTATCTCTCTTAGGTTTAGAAAAATCTTTTTACTTTGTTCTTGCTCATTTTTGTTGTTTATTTCTATACTTTTTCATTGACAGCAATAATTATTGGCAGAATATGATGTACAGTAGAGTTAGACAAATCCACAAATAACTGCTCATGTTCAGATGTTCTGCAGGAAATTCGATGAGAAGATGCATTTGCAATGTGCGGATTGACAGGTGTTTTGTAGAAAATGTCTTTGATCTGCATGTGTAGTGAACGCGTCTGAGAGAGATACCCAGGTGCGGGGCTTTGATGTTCGATCAAATGCATGCATCATGGCTGCTCTAATTGGACTCCGCCAAGCACTGGCCAATTCAGAGCGGCTCATTTTCTCACTATAGTGAGCTATTCTGTCGGGATATCAAAGGCTCGATCCTAAGTGCGACTACCATATGTGTTGCCTTGGCTAAATGTCACTGTCAGTGAAAGGTGCTGTGTTTGGAAGCCTGGGATGGATCAGTCTTCATCAGAAGGCTCTTAAGTAACTCAGCCCTTCTTAAAGAGCCGAAACCTGTAGGTCTCATATCAACTGAACATCAAGCTTGGCTGATGTAGTTTCACTGAATGGTCGATGAGTGATTCACTTGTTTCTTCTGCCTCTGTTCACAGGCTATCCACTTTCATTTTTTTTAAATCTGTGTGTCTATTTTTTATTTTTCAGCAACTGGTGACATGAAATATAGGAAAACATAAATTTATAAACAAGGCTCACCAGTGGTCCTGTGTTAGGCACAGGTCTGTCCGAAAAAAATGTCTCTTTAAATGTCTCTGTTAAAGCTAGTCAGTCAGTTTAGCTGGCAGTGATCTCCAAAGCCATTCATTCCCATCAGCATTGTAAGAAACGTGTGCAGTTCACAGTGAAATGCCGAAAATGCGTAGCAGCTTAAAAAGCTTTGGGGAAGGCACCAAGAAAGCCATTATGCTTAGAGGGGAGAAAGAAAGGACTCGCTGGAAATGATGGCTTTTGTAATAGCACTTCAGATAGCGGCCTGCATCTTGCTGTGACAACAGTAGTTCAGAACAAAGTTAATTATGCTTGCCACCTGCTCCAATCAGCGTAGAGGAGAAGCGCTAAAGTCAAGCTCTTGATTACGTGAAGCCTCGGTGCACAGTTAAGACAGGAAGCCATTGTTGGATGTCCCGCACCTCTACACTCTGTTCACGTTTCATTCAAAGTCCGCCATCTTCCTTTACTGTGAGTGAGAGGGACGAAGCACATTAATCTGTCAGGCCAGTGTCTTCCCTCATCTCTAATGAACTCTTTGAAGGACTCATTTAATTAAAGTGCAGGGGGGCACCCAGTCGATGGTTTTCTCTTCTCGTTAAGGGGTAAGGATTTTCACCTGCCCCCTCAAGACTGTCAGTGGTGCGGTAAAGGACACACTTCTGACCTGCAAGAGGAGAGAGAGGGTGGGGGATAGAGAATGAGCAGGAGGAAAAAAGCAAGAGATGTGGAGTGTAGCCTTTACTGCCTGTTTTGTAGTCACTGTTCCTTTCCATTTAGGTTTTGAGGGAGGTGGGTGGTGGTGGTGGGGTACAAAAAACAACGTGCTCTATTTCCACTGCTGTGAAAGCGCTAAAAGGACACTTTCTCCAGGTACGCTGCGCAGACCTGAAAGGAAATACACTCAAGGCCGCTGCAGTTTCTGAGCATGTGATATTTCCCCCCGATGTGTCACTTAGGCAGCCGTGCAGACTGGGCAAAGAACTCCTCGTTCTGCCTCGTGGCTCAGTTTACTATGTCTTCAGACATGTTTATGACGCCCTGATGCTACGGCGTGTTTTAGGTGTTTAAAGGACTCCTTTACCACCACCCCCACCCCCAAGCATGTGAATAGCTGTCATTACAGAGCTTCCTTGAAGGCTCGGAGACCGCACAGGCCTATGCTTTTATTGGATGCAGCATCCGCTGCCAGTATAATCCCTTCCTACAAGCTCAGCACAGAGCTGATGGCTTGTAAAGGGATGTGATTTTGCACCTGTCTCCTGTATACTCCCGTACTTACATGACATATGTGCATGTAGAGAAGGTGTTGACGCGTAATAGAGGTGTTTGTATTATGATGTGTGTATTATGACAGTTTACCAGAGTTTGCTGGTAAGGCAGCAGAATTTTCTTGACTTTCAGGTACAGGAAGACAGTTAACAGCAGAAGAACTAGAGTCAAGCTGACAGTTTAAGCATGCTGTGCAGTGGAGGGGCTGATGGGTGTGTGTGTGTATGGTGTGGTCAGGCAGAGACCCACTTGAAATGGGATTTAGTCCCAGCCCCCAGACCCCCCCCCCCCCCGGTTCTACCACGGAGTATAAATGAGGACTCTTAGTCTTGCCTGCTGATGCCTACACCAGGGCTGGGAGCAAGCACCGGCCACCTGAACTGCCAGAAAAAAAAATGTCCCCTCTGTGAAAAATCAATCAGCTCTGTCTCTTATCACTCTCCCGGTGAGAGTTGCTCAAATGGCACTAAATACATATTTAACAGGTAAGCCCCGCCAAGCCGAATGGATTTTCCATGTGAGCATCGATTCGGCGGTGACTTTTTAAGGTGGTGATGAGGGAGGGAGTGGAAGGCCGTGATTTTCTGTAATCTGAATGTCAGTGCTATAGCAGCGCATTAATCACAGGCTCAGGCGTGCAATATAGAGCCCTCAGGCTCATCGATTATTCACAGGTTGACACTGCATGCCTGCTTGTTGGCATAAATATTATTATTCGAAAATGAAGTAGGCATTATGTATTCACCTCCTGAAAGGCGAAACAGTGGAAAGTTAACACCTATGGAAAAAAAGGAAATTCAAGGCTGTCACATATTACCTGCGTGTTAGGGATTTTTTTTTAATTGGTGCATTTCGGTAAGTATCTCTGGGAGTCGTTTGAGAAAATTTGTGAACATATTGAACTGCCTCTCACAGTTTCTCTCACTCTTGACTCCTCGCACCTCCACCAGCACTCACACACACTCACACACCCGCCGTCAATTTCGTACCTGTGGTTACCAGATGTGGTCACACCCGTGAGCCAATAGAAGTCCCTGGCTCCAGTTTGTCGAAAAGCTATTTACACACTCCCACTATCTTTCCCCCTTTCCCTCTTTTTTTTTAATGTCCTCCCTCTCCCTGTTTCTCTCTCGCACCATCTCACCCACTCTCTGCTACCATTTTCCTCTAGAACTTTCCGTGATAAATGTTTGGCCCTGGTGGCTTAAGAGTCGGTGATGCATACGCTCTCATGTTTTTTTATATTGTGGCCAGTGCCACCGGCCACGCGCTGGAGTTACACGGCAAATTCACATCCTCCCCCTCCCCCCCGCCCCCTCTAACAGGGACATGATTTATGAGGTCACCATCAGCCGATGGGCAGTTTCTGTCCCCTCCACCCCCAACCACCTCCCTCCACCCCCTCCACCCCCCTTGCCTTTTTTTCTCCCATTCTTTCGATTCGTTGTCTATTTTTCTCTCCCTCGACGCGTGGAGCCGTGTGGATGTGGCGCCAGCATCACTCCTCTCTCGCTCTTGACCTTCAGCCCGGGAAGCACACCCATAAACAATGCAGGGCTTTTTTTGGCCCTGACTGCCACCCGCAATATTTCACACTTTTGTCTGATGGCAGATGTTTTCCATTTCTCCATGTGTTTGTTTGTTTGTGTGTGTGTGTGTTTGTTTGTGGGTGTGTGTTTCTGTGTCTGTGTGTGTGTGTAGGAGGAGACGGTGGCCCTGAGGAAGGAGGGTGGTGGCGTGGTACTGGACACGGATCTGCCGCACCTGATTGGCATCGATGACGACTTCCTAAGCACCGGGGTCATCCTTTACCGTTTGCCAGTAAGTGCACACGCCCCGCCGCGCCGCGCCCCGCCCCACCTCCCTTCTGCCCTCCCCTCACTTCCCCTCCCCTCCCCTCCATCCTGAGCCAGTCAGCAGGGGGAAAGAAACAGCAGAAAATAAAATAAATTTAAAAAGGGCAAACTGCCTCTTTTATGGTCTGTTGCTTTGCACTATTTTACAAGAAACAGCAGTAAAATTGCAATGATGTGGTCTACCACCACAGTGCTAAACGTTGCTTACTTAAGCACTCCGTCTCACTGCATTGCAGGAAGGCAGAACGTCTGTTGGCCGAGCGGATGCCACAACAAAACAGGACATTGGTAAGACCGAATGGAAGCCACTGAAATTTTTCATTATTTGCTTCACTCCCTTAAGTTAACAGTGGCTACTCAACTGAGGACAGGCCACTGTCCAGAACTAGGATTATGCCCAGTACTGACTCTAAGCAAAAGAAAAAAAGATTTTGATTTGAATTTTTTTTTTTTTTTTTGTTGAAAAATCCAAGTAGTTTGCTCTGCAGCTGTATCCTGTAGTTGTAAAAGAAGGTGGTACCAAAATGCACAGCTTAAAAAAAGAAAATGTACCTGTCTATCTGTCTGTCTGTAAAGGGGTGCTTCTAATAATAATAATGACGAAAATGATGGCAAAACCATTCCTGGCAATGAGTCCACCATTTACCTGTCTGCCTGTCTGTCTCTGTTTACCTACCTGTGTGTCTGTACGCCTCTCTGCCTCACTGTCTCTGTCAGTGTTAGACGCTGCGGGCGTGATGAAGGAGCACTGTGTGTTGGAGAACCGAGAGGGGGCTGTCACGCTGACTCCTGTCCCTGGAGCCGCCTGCTCAGTCAACGGAAGCCAGGTGACAGGAATGTGTCGGCTCACACAAGGTAAGGCCTTAGCCACACCGCCCCACGTCAACTGTAGCATACACTCCTGATCAATATCTTAAAGGAGAACTTCAGTGTAAAATGAAAATTTGGCATGTTAAAACATTATACCGAGTTGGTATGTGTACTGAGGAGCAAAATTGATTTAGCCTGTTGCATTCAGAGTTTATCTATTTTTTATCGTTTGTCCCAGAAGGCTAACAATGGAAGTGGTAGGTACCCTTAGACGAAGCATGACGACTACGCTATTTTTAAACCATTAAAACAGCTCGAAGAAACTCCACACTCCATCGGTAGTAAAACAAAGGCTTTGGCGTTCAAAACAAAGCACTGAGAATATTGTAAATGTATAAAAATTTATTTAAAAAACTGTTATTACATGCAGTAGTTTGCAGTTGTTTCTCGTCGCCGCCAGGATGAAAGTCCAAACAAGTCGATTGTACTACCTCTCCTTCTATTCTTCCTGCTGGTTCGTGTTCGTCAATATCAGTTTAATGGTTGTTTGCAATAAATCGCTTACTCAATTTTTTTTCTTGTCTCACTCCTATTTCTTCTTTTTGCATTTTGAAGCACTACCTAGAACCTTAACATCCAACAGTGCAAAATGTGAATTCTTGCAATTTTTCAACTGGTCTTAAGATTTTGATCAGGAGTGTATGATCAGCTTATACTGTCACTTGTTTTAAATGACACCCAAAATAATGTTTTAAAAAGAAAAAAAAAAAAAAAAACACTAAGTAGTTTTTTCAACCTTAAAACAATGTTTCCAAAATCGTTTCAGTGGTTCATCAACTTGGGTGAAAGGCACTTTTAAACTCACTTTGCCTCCCTCCATGGGCTATAACCGCACTTAGTAAGTTTAGAGAAATGTAGAGTTTGGTGGCTCTCTACAGTTCTAATGAGAGACAATTCCGCTTCCAACCTGTAGGGCGAATGAAGAAGTCCCAGTTTTCCAGTCATGTTACACTTGTATGTCAATTCACCAACCACTCTACCATCTTATGACCAATTTTATCTGAGGCTAAAGAAAGACTCCACCATCAGTCTGATGGTAGGTGGACAGGGGACAGTTTCTTGTGCCCATATATCATGGGCACTCCATTACACACGCCTGACAGGGATGGTTCACACTATTTTTAGGTAGGCAGAGGAGAAGCCATCTATCCACCGCAGAGGAAGGAAGTCAGGAATGTTTGGTCCAGTTTACTCTTTCTGTGGCGTGTCACGCAGCTTGCACTACTACCTCATCTGTGCTGCAGCATTTCAGCTAAACAAAGCTCTGAGAGGTTTTGCATTGAGACAAAAGATGAGTGGTAACCAAGCCCTCAGTTCCACACACCCAGACACACACACCCAGACACACACACACAGACACACACCACACACACACACTGTTCTCCCCACGTGTACTTGTTTATTTAACCAGAGCAGAGACTGATGATGAATGGGAGATCTTGTCCCTTCTCTCTCTCCTTTCTCCTCCTCCTTTTTCTTCTCTCTGCCTCACTGGAGCCTCTCCACATTCCCCAGCTCCTCTGTAAAGCTGCCCACGCTCTATTCAGGCGGCCTGTCCGCTGGGGAAGGAGCTCTCACCACCACGTCTTGCTGCCGCCCCTCTCTGTCGACGGGGGCCGTCGGGGGGCCCAGCGTCGCTTCCCAAACATTTTGAAGGGCGAGAGGCTGTGGACAAAGCCCCGGGCACTCCACCTAATTGGCAGATGAAGATGATAGGGTAGCTAAGGTTTTCAGATGGAGGGTGGGGGGCTGGCGGGGTGGTGTGTGTGTGTGTGTGTGTGTGTGTGTATGTGTGGGGAGGTGGGGGAGGGGTGGTACGGGTTGCAGACGAAAGGAAGAGGAGAGCGAGAGAGCGAGATTGGGAAAAACAGACATAGAATGGGGAGGCTGCAGAGGAGAGTAGGGGGTGGAGAGTGAGACATTGAGAGAAAGAGAGAAGAAAGAGAGGGTGAGGAAAAGATAGAGGGACGAAAGGGAAAGAGCGCGGGATTAACCTTTCATGAGAGACAAGTAGAGGCTGGAACTCAGGCTCCAGAGAGAGCAGGGTGTCTGCCAAGCCCAGCCATCTATTCTGCCCAGGCCAAAGGCGGCGTGTGGATGGGGGGACAGATAAAGAGGTGGCGATAGAGAGAGAGAGAGAGATGGGGGGAGAGAGAGAGAGAGAGATGGGGAGAGAGAGAGAGAGATGGGGGGAGAGAGAGAGAGAGAGAGATGGGGAGAGAGAGAGAGAGAGAGAGATGGGGAGAGAGAGAGAGAGAGAGAGAGATGGGGAGAGAGAGAGATGGGGGGAGAGAGAGATGGAGGGAGAGAGATGGAGGGAGAGAGATGGAGGGAGAGAGATGGGGAGAGAGAGAGAGAGAGAGATGGGGAGAGAGAGAGGGAAAACGAATAAGCAAGCACATCAAAAGCAGTCCAGCCGACACACAGTCTCCCTTTACAACAGTTTCAATTTGCCCCAATATCCCCCACAGAAAATGGTGGCATCCGAGGCCATTTTCTTTGAACAAATGATAGTAATTTCCCAGCAGCTGCTGTCACCGAATCTATCAGATGCTGGGCGTTCAGGTGCTTTGTCATTCGTCAGAAGTCATTAATAGCAGCAAGATTAGTATTTTTGTCCTGCTGCTGAGAAAAAAGGGAGACCCGGTAGAATGAAATGGAAGTCGTGTTTGGTACGAAACTAAACTCTTTTTTTTTTTGTTTTTTTTTTTGTTGTCTTGTCTTTCTCAGTCCTCTCTGGAATTGCTAACCCCCCCACACACACACATACACATACCACCAAATAAAGAACTTTTTCTTATTGTTGATGTTTGGAGGAAAACTAGTTTTTTCAGCCTCAGTTCAAGTACAGTGATGAGATGACTGGGCCTTAGTGATGCAGATAGATGTGATGGAGGCACAGATAGGTGCTGACTCCCCTCTTCAGTTCACCAAAGCCCAAAACTACACCACTGTGTGTGTGTGTGTGTGTGTGTGGTCATCAATAGGGCTGTTGCGTACATGTGTGCGCCAGTGTGAGTCAGTGTTGTGTGTTTGTGTATTTGTGTGTGTGTGTGTGTGTGTGTGTGTGTGTGTATTTGTGCAATGGTAGGGGGCTTTGTAATATCCATGTGTGTGCCAGTGTCTGTGCATTTACGCATTGCTGGGGAGCTTGTTGTGTGTATGTGTGTGTGTGTGTGTGTGTGTGGTGCCAACCCATGGGCTGCATCATCTTGCCCCAGGGGCTCCATCACTGGCACTGGTGCACAGACCCAGAAATGTCATCCGGATGGTCATGGCAATGCATCAACCTATATCCACCTGTCTCGCCGGGACGAGTCTCTTCCATCCCCCTGCCCAGTCAACCATGACTCCCCCGACCTTCAGCAGGACGACTCCCTCCGCAGCCCACAGCTCACATCTCACACCTCACTCCTCACTCGTGCATCGTGGCTCACCTGCCACGTTAGCAAGAGCTGTTTTGTAATACAGTACCACACACAAACTATCAACACACTCCGATCACACACACATATCTCTCTGTTCTCTCTGTGTTTTGTTTTTTCTGTCTTTCTGTCTGTTTCTCTGTCTGTCTGACTGTCTATCTATCTAACAAACACTCACTCTCTCTCTCTAATTCTCTCTTTCTCCCTCTCCCTCTACCCCTCTCCCTGCCTGTCTCTATCTCTGTTTTTTTGTCTCTCCCACAGACACACCTGGTTGCCTGCGGTGTGTGGATGCATATTCTGTACTGGTGGCAGAACAGGAGTAGATTTGGTTTATGGGGCTAAATGCTGACAGGTTGCAGATGCTCCCCATCGCTGATGCAGCATCTCTTTCCCTCTCTCCTCTTTGTGTGTGTGTGTGTGTGTGTGTGTGTGTGTGTGCGCAGGTGCAGTGGTGCTGCTGGGGACTTGCACCTCGTTTCGCTTTAACCACCCAAAAGAGGCTGCCGCCCTGCGCCTGAAAAGACAGGTAGGCTAAAACCACGTCCCAACACACAGACATCTCAACATACCCAGTCCTCTTGCTGGGACAAAAATACCACATTTCGATAAAAAAGAATTAATGAGTTACAGATCCATCGTGGACTGGTAATTATCATTGCTTATGTAATAGCTAGATGATGAGATGATGAACGAAACACTCTGTCCCCCTCCTTTCAAAGACTTACATCTGCAGCTCGTGCTGTGGTCGAAAGCAGAAAAATGTTTGCTGCCTTTCTTCCAGTTGCTGCCATTTTTGCCTCTCATTTCTTCTCTTTTGAGAATTCCTGGGAGACAGACAGACAGACAGACAGACAGACAGACAGACAGAC
>CM050204.1:9602500-9697500 GCA_027475355.1 Coilia nasus | reverse complement strand
ATGATAGTCACAGGCTCCCATCATTTCAAGCCCATTCGGTCATAGCACACCAAATAGAATATATAAACGTTCTAAACAAACACACCTACTTACCTATATTTTGCTAGGTGAAGGTGTGCTGCAACAACACTCCTCCGGTAATCATAACTATGACGAGGCTTTTTCTAATTCAAGAACTTGCGTCACTTTGTTTGCTCTCTTTATTCGCTCGTTATTCCATCTATTTTCTGTCATTGGTCATTGACTGATCGGAGGCAATGATGTGCTGCATGCATATGCAACTTGGAGTGGTCGTATTTCAAAAAGAGTAAGTACTAAACAGTTTCTCGGGGATATAGTCGTTCATGCATGCACACATACATGTATACATACATACTTATACATACATACATACATACATACTTATTTATACATACAAACAATTATGTTGTCCATTATGTTTCTGAGAGGGTTCCATCAGTGATATAGGCCTTGGTGTTGATAGGATTTTACTCTCTGAAGCTGGAGTTTCCTAGCCTGGTAAACCCGCCCCTTGTACTTCATTTCATTTCGTGCAGAGGGTCTGGAACAGAGACCGTCAGAAACGATTTGCTGGAGGTGTGGACTCTGCTGAAGTAAAAAAAAAAAGTGCATCTGCCTTTACCCAATCGCTAACGCCTGGTCGTCACGTATGCAATTAGCATACCTACGCACTACAATTCAAATGTAGCACACAAGGTCAACGTCACAGCTAACGAACACACCCTCTGTTCGCTGATTGGAGCGTTTGATTTTCTAGTCCCCAAATGCTCCCCAAGAGCGTTCGGACCAGACCCTCTGCACGAAATGAAATGAAGTACGAGGGGCGGGTCTTACCAGGCTAGGAGTTTCCTGTCTCTGCTCAGGAAAGAGAGGCATACAGATCTAGCGTACTGTTTGCCACGTCAGTCAGAGCCAGGAAAGATTGAGGAGTAGGTTAGCAGTCAAGTGTCTTTGTTGGCTGCTCTGTGTGAACAGATGTCATCTTGCACATGTCAAAACTATCTTTCCCGGTACCTACTCTATAGTGGGCTGCAGAAGGGCCCTGTTTGCACTCTCAACCAGTTCACTGTGCTGCCCTACAAAGCCAAAAGCAAGTAACTGCATATTTTGTCAAATTAACTTTAGACTGGAGTTTGACTTCATAACACCTCCTTTGTCTCTTGACTAAATGTCTTGCGTGTTGCTATTAGGTCTCATTCTGTGAGAAACCGTTTAGTACTTGCTCTTTTTGAAGTATGATAGGTCACTCAGAGTTGCATAGGTATGCTGTACGTGAAAGTGTTCTTCTACCCCGATTGCCTCCATTAGTCAATGAAAAAAAAGACAGAAAAACAGGCGAATTAGAAAAAGGTCAACAAAGTGACAAGTTTGTTCATTAGAAAAAGCCATGTCACAGTTGTGATTACCGGAGGATACTTGTTGCAACAGACATTCATTTAGTGAAATATAGGTAAGAATGTGTGTGTGTTTAGAACATTTAAATCTTCTATTTGGTGTGAATGGGCTTTGAATGATTGTAGCCTGTGACTACCATAGCCGAGAACCTGTCATTCTCCCAGCTCCATCTCCTCCACCAAGCTAGAACAGCCTGTAACAGGAGCACTAACACTTTTTTTTGTTTTTTTAATTTATTTTTTATTTTTATTTTTTTTAGCAAAACTGACTCACAGGGCATTCGATAATACTAAAGACCACCACAAAGTTAATGAAAAAAGGATGCAATGAGACTTTTAACAAAGTAGGTAAAAGCATCACCAATATTATATGTACTACATGATTGATTGGGCAGTTTGACACCATTAAAGGCATTTTTCTTAGTTTCTATGTTCACATAGTTACTGCAGTTTACCTTTGTAGGGCTGTATGTAGTACACTATAGCTGCATTGGCTGATTCGCTACATAGTGAATGAGTGAACATTTTGGATTTGCTCAAGGTGGTGTAGAGTATTATGCCCAGGGGTCATTTAGTGTCTGAGGTGTTGTTCTGGGATGTTTCTTGAGCTTAAGGTTTTATTTTGCACCAGGGACATTTCTCCCTTGAGCAGACACTTGGTGGATCACACACCGGAGACTAATGTGAGTTTTCCCAAACCTGTGTTTAGAGCCAGGGCAACTTAAGATTAACTTTACCCACCCAGGCTGAATGCCACTCCACAAAGAGGATGGACCTTTTCTGCTGAATGCCAACTTGGAAACAAATGGAGGTGATGTAGGTCACAGACCTTGAGCTGTAGTACGCCACACACACACACACACACACACACACACACACACACACACACACACACACACACACACACACACTCACTTCCACCCAGTGTCAGCTTTGTTCCAAGGATCCAGTGCTTAAAGCTGACATGCAATTTCCTGTTGGCGAGGAGACCCAGACATAATGGCGATGGGTTGAAGTAATAGTGTCAAGAGAGAAGAAAAACAGCGAAGGGGGAGGGGGAGGGCTGGGCAGATAGTTGACATTTATGTTGTCAGTGATGGCCCCTGTTGCAGCTAAACAAATGGCATTGGGTGAGGGTGGGGTTGGGTTGAAAATGCCCTGGCTCAGGTCTGGGGGGCCCGTTAACTTCTATCCACAAGACACTGATAACTACCATCTATTTGTGTGAGCCTGAAGCCCATCATGCCAGCAAGGATATGGATCTTTTTTTTTTTTTTTCATAAAAACATGACCAGCACACCTCTTTCCATCTATTGTTTGACAACAAATAACACACAGACCCAGTACAGCATTTCTTGACATAATAGCTGCCTATTCCATATCTTGTTGCACTCACAATGGCGTACATATATTTCATCTTGACTTTCTGAGAGGGTATATCATTTCATGCTCTGCAGTACTAGCAATGCTATTGGCACGTTTTTATTCCGCTTCTTTGATGTTTTTCTCATAATGAGAGACTCCGAGGCTCTCTCTCTCTCTCTCTCTCTCTCTCTCTCTCCCTCTCTCCCTCTCTCCCCCCTCTCTGTCTCTTTTTATTCAGGTGCCTGAGCCAATCAAGTTTCCTCAAGTCTTTTTTTTTTTTAAACAATCCAGACACCATCTATCTCTTGCTATCCTTAGTTAGCCAGCCACCCAATCAAGAAGCCTGCCTCGCCTGCCACTAATATGCAGCGCGCTAAATTGGCTCGACGCCGCTAAATGTATCCTCAGCGCTCGGAAGAGGCGGCTCGGCTGTGTAGATAATGAGCGGTGAGCTAACTTTGGCCGGCCACTGCCGGTCTCCAGCCGGCTGGGAAACGCATATGGTTGTGTTAATTGTGACGAGGGAGTTCAGGCTGAGCTAAAACACGCTCCTTCTAGCCAAAGGAACATCAAGGTAGAGGATTTGCAATTTCTTCAGAGAGAACTGCAGGCCCATTTTACAAGCAGCTGCTGTCTGCTGCCACACACCTCCCTTTATCCAACTCTTTATTTTGTCTTATAAAAAAAATATATAGTTTTCCCTCAACTTTTCAACATCTTTTGTGTGAAGTAACAGAACAGAAAATAGAACAGAAAAATCACAAACAAGATTGGCCTCATTTAAATTCTGATATGTTTTCAGTCAGAGCAGTAGAATGTACAAGATGGACATTATTATTCTTAACGGTTCACCTATCTACTATCAACTATCACCATCTCTTAACAATTTGGCATTTGTTTGTATTCTGCATCAAAACAAATGTTTGTTATTGCTAGATGTCCTTAAAATGATTGTTGTCTTATATGATATGAATGTGGTCTTGTTGGACAGCTCAGCAACGTCCCTATGTAGACCCTGCTGCTTTGCATGACTCCATGCTATCTCTAGACATTGCTACTAGCCCCTGGCACAGGGGCAACCCTTTCACCCCAATCCACTCTATGGCTATCCCTCTCCCCACACCTGCTCATTTATTCTTCCTCTTTTTACTGTTCCTCTGTCCCTCTTCCTCCCTGTCTCATACCTGCTCGCCCCTCTCCAGGTTGCCCGGGCCCAGGCTGTGGTCTCGGCTTCATTCTGAAAGGGGTAATTTGTCTCAGACGGACAGAGGGAGCCCTCAATGACTCTCCAAGTCTAACTTTAGACAGGCGTTTATTAACTTTCCAGTCTTGTCCTTGAGGGCAGCGTGTGCCTGCCCTGAAGTGAGAGAGAGAGAGAGAGAGAGAGACACAGAGAGAGAGAGACACAGAGACACAGAGAGAGAGAGACACAGACACAGAGAGCGAGACAGGGACAGAGAGAGAGAGAGAGAGAGAGAGAGAGAGAGAGAGAGAGAGACAGAGGAATATTGTGTGTGTTGGGGCGGGGGGGTGGGGGGGGGGGGAGATGTAAGATGGAGAGAGAAAGGGAGAGAGAGAACAGAGGGCTGTCACAGCTTCAGGTTGTCATCTGGTTTGTAATCCTCGCACACTGTCTCCTCAGTGATGATTTCATAATTTTCTACCTCTTGTAATTCTCTCTCTGGCCAACAGGGAATAGCACTTCTGTCTAGACTTCTGTAAAGGCTACTTAGTATTCTCAGTGCATTGCCAGTAGCTGAAGCTCTCCCCTGCTATTTTATATGGCTCTGTAATTCAGCTGTTCATCTGAAGCTAGTGTGGAGCATAGCAAGATATGTTAGAAAAACCTCCATTGTTTTGATATTGTTTCAAACGTTTCCCCCCTCAAACACAGGAAATACTCGAGAGACCGGAGGAAAGGAGAGGATCTGAAGTCTGGACACAAGTTCGAAGATCTGGCCGGCGTCGCCCGAAGGTTGACAACAGAGGACGAGGAGGAGGAGAGTCATGTGACGGAGGAGCAGAGGAAGAAACGTGCTGAGGAAGAGGAGGATGGAGAGGAAGAAGTGGACAACAGTATGACAGTCATTTCGCTGGAGGACGGCAGCCCTGGGCAGCAGCAGCAGCAGCTGGATGAGGGGTCGGCAGGGCCGAGGGATGGCCAGTGCGGAGGTCAGCCCAGCTGCGTTGTACCACCAGGTGGTGGACTGAATGAAGATGCGCCCGAGGACAGGAGTGGGCAGCTGAGGTAAAGCTTCTGTAGACTAGAGTGTTGGGCGCTCTTTCCACGTGGGGCTACAGAGGGCTGTTTGCTATGCTGTGGGTAGTGCAGTGTGTCCTCTGAGTCAAGGAGCACAAGTGTGGTGTTCTGGCTAAGGAGACCAAAGCGTTTGGATTCGAGTGCCGATCCGCATCCTTGACTTTGCTTGTGGACCTGAGCCAGAACTCCTCTCTGTTGCCCCTTAAGCTCTTCTTTCTCCTTTCATTCTTTTTTTCCCCCCTTTTTTTTTGCTTTCACATTACACCAGGCCTTGGCCCACTGGGAAGCCCTGATCTACACCCCCACCCCCCTAGTCAGCCGGCATTAAAAAGCAATGTTAGAGTAATGCTGCCATGTTTCTGTCAAAAGTGGCAGAGAACTGGAGAGGCTCTCTCAGCATACACACATACACACACACACACATATATATATATATATATATATATATATACACACACACACATACGTCCTGCAGAAACAGCCAGAGCCGTTGTGTGTAAATCCTTAAATCTACATGCCCAGATTTTATTTAATTTCACAGCCAGTTGAGTGGCCCCTAATCACATTCAGACATTTGGGCTACACCCATTCAAATGGAATAGATGGCTCTGAAAATATGGGCATTTGCTACTTCGAGCTTTATGTATTATTTATTTTTTTCTATTTAAACTAGTTGAAGTCTCCCGTGTCACACCACTGCAAATAATTTGAATTGCCTTTCGAAACAAAGACTCAGGCTGAGGCGATTTGAATATAAACCTAACTGCTTGGCTCTCGTGTGCTCCCTCTTCCATGTAAATATCATTAAGGTAAAACACATTTTCTTCCCCGCCCCGTCTCATGTTTCTTCCCTCCCACTGCTTGTAATAGGCAAAACAGAAATAATATTTTTGTAATTCTTTCTTTCTCAGTGCTCGCTTGACTGTTTTCAATCTTTCAGCTGTGTGACTAATGGGCTGACTGAAGAGGATGTGGAAGAAGCCTCAGCCCAAAGTAGCAGCAGCCCTGGATCCCCAGCTCCTTCCCTCGAGGTAATTCATGCTCTATGCTGTCTGTCTGCTGTGGCCAGTCTGAGGTGAATTTCATAATCCCCCCTCCTCCCCTGTACTGTTGGTCTTGCTGAGGATAATGAGATGTGAAAGATGGAAAAAAGGGCAGATTGAAAATGCCCACTTTGCTGACTAACAAGCACAGTTCAATTAGCTTGTTTGGCTAAATTATCATCAGTTACCCACAGACAAACATCTAAACGCATAGACATTTCAGTGACCTTTAGCGCTTAATTTCCCAAAGTCTTATTTTGTGAGGACCACAAGCACACTATTACTGTACAGTTTCATGAGGCCAGACAAGCAGCAGCACTATAGTGAGCAGCTCATGTGTAGCTGGCTTGACTGCCATTTCTGGTGAGCCCAACTCAGGCAAGTCTAGAGGTCAAGAATTCCCTGATCCTCCTCACTGCATAAAATGCAAATCTCAGAGTCTCCGGCGGGGAGCCCCATTATTCCGCCAGCAGCCATTACAAGTCTGGGTAGTAGGTGTACCCAAAGCGAGGACCTCCAGGTTGACTCCAGAGCCTAAATGCTAAAGCCAAAATGTATCCCATTTCCATCGCATCCTACTCTCCACAATTCATTTCATTCCATTCCATTGCTCGCATATGGCCCAGCCTAAAGCTAACTAGATTGGTGAGAGAGAGACGGAGAGAGAGACATGGGACACAGCTTGTCATGTGACTGAAGACTCTTAATGAGCAGCCTATAATGCCATGTTTTCTCTTCCCTCTCGCTGCCTGCGTTAGTGGAACATGTTTAGACCTGCAGGGCATCTTAAAGGAGAACTTCGGTGTAAAATGAAAATTGGCATGTTAAAACATACCGAGTTGGTATGTGTACTGAGAAGCAAAATTGATTTAGCCTGTTGCATTCAGAGTTTAACTATTTTTTATCGTTTGTCCCAGAAGGCTAACAATGGAAGTGGTAGGTGCCCTTAGACGAAGCATGACGACTACGCTATTTTTAAACCATTAAAACAGCTCGAAGAAACTCCACACTCCATCGGTAGTACAACAAAGGCTCTGGCATTCAAAACAAAGCACTGAGAATATTGTAAATGTACACAACGTTCATTTAAAAAACTGTTCTTACATGCAGTAGTTTGCAGTTGTTTCTCGTCGCCGCCATGATAAAAGTCCAAACAAATTGATTGTACTACCTCTCCTCCTATTCTTCCTGCTGGTTCGTGTTCGTCAATCGACTTGTGCGGACTTTCATCATGGCGGCAACGAGAAACTACAGCAAGGTACTGTCTGTCAAAACTGTTTTATTACTAAATGTTGTGTACACTTACAATGTTCTCAGTGGCTCGTTTTTAATGTCAGGGCCTTTGTTGTACTACCGATGGAGTGTGGAGTTTCTTCGAGCTGTTTTAATGGTTTAAAAATAGCGTAGTCATCATGCTTTGTCTAAGGGCACCTACCACTTCCATTGTTAGCCTTCTGGGACAAACGATAAAAAATAGTTAAACTCTGAATGCAACAGGCTAAATCAATTTTGCTCCTCAGTACACATACTAACTCGGTATGATGTTTTAACATGCCAATTTTCATTTTACTCCGAAGTTCTCCTTTAAGGTCCGTTCACACCAAGAACTATAATGACAAATATAACTACAAAGGTTGGGCGTCCACATTAAAGAATATTCTGGTTGCGATTTAAACATCTAATAAAACATGACGTCCTGTGAGTTCTTATGAATTCTGATTGGCTGACAGTGCTTTTTATAGTTCTTAAAATCACACTGAAAGTGATCCTAATATCGTTCAGCCTGTCGTTGTTATAGTTGATATGTGAACGGCACCATTCGCTAAAGTTAAAATGATTTTTACAAAGTTATAGTTATAATTATCTTTATAGTTATCATTCTAGATGTGAAAAAGCCTTTAGTGGAACATGTTTGGACCTGCAGGGCATTTTACTCATGAATAAGGATGCCTCCTCGATACTCACGGGGAGGGGAGGGGAGGGGAGGGAATGGGGTAGGGGAGCGTCACCTCACTGGGTCATCCACTACTTGTGCATCTTATTCATATTTTATTTATGATCTCGCCTCCTGTTGCACGTTCCTGTTGTCAAGGCGAATGGGAAACAAAGCAAAAAAGAAAAAAACAAAAACATAAAAATTCACTTGATATTCAAATTGCAAGTCGAGGCATGCTGGCTGCTTCAATTGACAACAAGCCATTCTTTGATCTTTCTGTTGCAAATATAACGCGAATAGTGCTATTTTTTTCCCTCTGAATTGAAGCTGATGTAATATCGATTTTTATGGAACATGAAGGCTTTCTTTCAGTGTGCTAGATTGTTTTTTTTGTTTTTTGCTATGCAGATATCTTAAGCCCATCACAGAGTATAGTGTGGTCTGATCACTGGCAATGGAGATGCATCAGGCCCAGTAAATGAATATTCTCACAATAGTAAACCGGGAAGATGGGCCAGGAGAGCTGCCACTTTATAACTTCCATCCGCCTCAGGTTCTACTGTAGCTTCCCATTTTATTACTGTTCAGACATAGAGATTGCTTTTATTTGTTAATTCAGTGTGTGTGTGTGTGGTCGGGGGAAGGGGGGGGCATGTTTGTATCTGTGGTGTGTGTTTCTAAATGTGTGTGAGGGTTTCTGTGTATGTGCTACTTTTTCTGTATGTGTGTGCATGTTTGTGAGTTTGTTTCTTTGTGTGTGTGTGTGTGTGTGTGTGTGTGTTAGTTTTGCCTTAGTGAAGACTGCTATTCCAGGCAGTGTTCATAAACTGAACTATTTCATTTGTAAGCTACCTCCCTCTCTTTGTCACTGGGTCTCGCTCGTTCCCTCTCTCTGTCCCTCAGCCTGTCCCCACCCACGCCCCAGATGGCCTGTCCTCATTCCCTCCTCCCCCGGTTGTGCTGGAGGAGCACGAGGGTGAAGGAGGAGCTGGAGCCTGCTCCTCCGAGCCAGAAGCCCCTCTCTCCCCACCTGTGGAGAGGAGCAGACCTACCGCAGCCTTCCCCATAGGGGAGAAAGCATCTCAAATGTTCTCGCCTTCTTCCTGTTCATTTTCTCTTCTTTCCCTCCCCTCCTCCTCCTCCTCCTCCTCCTTGTCCTTCGTTGTCTGGTTCTCTCCGGAGCAACAGAAGCAGCAGGACTGGGCTTGTCATAAATCAACAGCAAGTGCCCAGGCGTCAGAGGCGTTGTCAGCGGAGGCGTCGGAGGCGTCGGAGGCATTGGAGGCGTCGGAGGCGTCGGAGGCGTGGGAGGCATTGGAGGCGTTGTCAGCGGAGGCGGGGGTGCCGGGCGAAGAGCGGCAAAGATGGCAGTCCGAGCAGGAGCCCGCCGGCGCCCCGGCGCCAGCTGATGGATCTGGATCGGGCGCGGCAGGGCCGGAAGGGGCACCTAACGAGCGCGCAAGCCCCCCACCCGACGGCCGCTGCGCCCCCCTCTTGCAAGCCGGCGGCTCTGGAGGGACCTCGTTAGTGGGAGAGTCGCTCGGCAACCTTTCAGAAGACAGCGAGGCCACGGGAGAAGGGCCAGACACGCTGTATCTCCCGCTGGCTAACGCTCTTCCTCCTTCTCCTCCTCCTCCTTATGCTCTGGTTGTCGAGCCCCTTGTGGTGCAAAAACCGGAGCCTGCAGACAAGTTTGCCGTTGAGGTCCAATTTAACCAAGGAGTCGTATCGTCGGTGCCTATGGAGAACTCCCAGGCGCCTCAGCGAACGGATCAGACTCACACAGGCGACACCGCCTCCGGTTCCGACCCATGTTCCAACTTGGATGCAGCCTCGGGGGGCGTGGTGGGGTGGATGTCCTGCATGTTGAAGGACGCTGGGCGACACCTGCCCAAACCCCTGCTGCTCCTGCAGCAAGCCCCCCGCCTGGGCGGGCTGTACTCGCAGGTGTGCTCGCTGGTCAAAGAGGTGTCCCTCCTGCAGCAGCTCAAGCTCGAGCTCACCTTTACACCCGTGGCCATCTGGGCTGAGGCCAGTGACCTCGGCCAGCTCCGCTCCCCAGGCAGGATCACAGAGCTGCTGTCCTCCCAGAAAACGGGGCCTGGCAGCCCTAAGCTGACATTGCCACCTGAGCTGGGGGCGTTTAAAGAAGTGCTGTCCCCACTGCAGCGGAGCCTGGTCCTAGAGCAGGAGCTGTGTGTCAACCAGGACTTGCTGTACCAGAAGGGATCCCCTCAGAGAGACAACATGGCCAAAAAAAAAGCCCTACCCTGGCACAATGATGCAGAGATGGGTCCAAACCCACCAGACAAATCAGATCTCCCACAAATAGATTTTGCAGCTCTGCACAGTTCACTGTCCGGGACTTCTGAAGATTCTGACACACCACAGACACCACCCTCCTCCTGGGCCTCGATGCAGGTGTGGACCCAGAGGCTGTTGGACTTCCCCCCTCACCTGCAGCACCTGCAGTCCCTCGCCTTGGACAGCCTGTTGCCCTGCCTACTGGGCGTCCTGCCCGATGGGGCTCTGGTCTCCCAGCGTCCGCTGGCCCTCTGCTGGCTCAGTGTCGGCACCTGTTCCAACCCGGACCGCCGTCCGGCGCTTGCCCTCCTCCTGGAGGCAGCCCTCTACACACTCACAACTACCTGTGCACAGTGCAGCGACGCTTCCTCTCCTAGTCACCAGCCACCGCACTGCCTCAGCGTCTTCCACCGCCTGCCCCTCGTGCAGCTGAAGGAGATCCATGTGGGGTTCGCGGGCCAGAGCGTGAGGCTGATGGGCACCACAGCAAGCCACCTGGTGACCCTGTATACCAGCGATGCGGTGTTGACCCAGGGCCTGTGTCACAGTCTGCTGTCTGTGCTGGCTCCTGGGGAGCCCGATGTAGACGGCCACCCCTTGCTGACCGGAGACCTGCAGTGGCTGGCGCTGGACTGGGCCTCGCCGGACATCTCAGACCTGCTGCTGCCCGCCGGGTTGCGGCTAAGCAGCTGCTTCAAGAGGAGCCTGGCGCAACTGGTGTGCCTGCTGCACAGCAACATGAATGGCCAGCGGCCGGTGCTGGCACAAGTGCAGGTGCTACTCTACGCCACCGTCCTCGTAAGCCCTGGGTCAGGCTCGAACTCCAAATGTGACGCCCTTGGCACACACGGCTTGAGGGAGAAGGGCAAGGGCGCGTCAGCTGTGGTGGCCCAGTTCGTCCTAACGGACACCCACCTGGGGCTGCTGCGGGAGGACGCCATCTTCTACCCACCTCCGCGTTCTCTGTGCCTGGCGCCCAGCCGCCCGCAGTTCAGCCTGGACCAGTTGCGTCGCCGCGAGGACGTGCGGTGTGTGGTGGTCAAGCACGCCACCCGGCTGGATGTGGTGCTGACTCTACGTGCCTCGACGACAGGAGCTAAGGGTCACAGGGGTCACGGAGGCCAACCACAATGCGGCTGCCGCACAAGTGGCACCAACACCCTCTGGGCTGAAAAGCACTCGCATCCGTCTCTGCGGCCCGAGGTGTGGAAATTAACTTTCGGCGGCGCTGCCGAGGCCTCCTGCCTGATTAATTACTTGTCAGACTTCTGATCCGGGAGCTCAGTGGCAAATAATTAACGGTCCAGCTGGAGGTGCCCGCCTCGGAGATTGGGCTTAAGCTTGAACGCACTCCTGTCAATATGGACACCATCTTCTCCATTAATCTGTTCCTGTACAACCCTATATTTGATAGCAAAGGAGGATTTGTATATTGACCATCATTGTATGGTAGATGAAGTGTATGTATTTTGGATGAGTAGGTCTGTTAAGGGGCTTGTTATTTTGAAAAGGTGTCTGTTTGAATTAATCACTGCTGGCCTCTGAAGGTAACATTTATTGTATAAATGTCTGGTAATGAATGCTGTCCTCCTCAAGCCCCTGCAAAAATCAAAGCCAATTTGCATTTGAGCCAAATGGCACCAGAGACAAGTCAGTGAATATTTATGCTCTCATTCCAGATTACTGTGTGTATGTATGAATGTTTATGCACTAACTCCAGATTAGTTTGTGTGTGTATATGTGTAATGATTATTTATGCACTTGTTCCAGATTACTGTGGGTATATATATATAATGAATGATGAGAGTACTCATTATCATTAGACACAAGTGTCTGACAGATGTTTTGCACCATATATATATATCTTTGTTGAGTACAAACATGTTTGAAGTTCTTTACTCAACTCTCCAGGGTGTCAGAATTACTAATTGTCATGTTGGTCTCTGATCTTTATACAGGAAAAAAAACAAAAAAAAACACAAAGTGTAAACTGCGAATACTGTTCAAAATATTTAATTTTCCTACCAAGAACCATTAAGCACCGAGGACCACCCATGCAATGCCCTTAATTAAAAATACAATTTTATTCTCCAGTTTTAACCATCTGGCTGTTTAGCTATGATCCTCCGTCATTGTTCGGTTTTATAAGTACTCTTTTTTGTTTTGTCTTGTGTGTGTGTTTGAGATAAATCTGTCACATCCTTCTGTTAAATGTATACTTTTGTATTTTAAATGTATGTCTTTCTTCATTTTGAGATAATAAAGATATCATGAAAATGTATTAAACAGCTAATAGTGTTATATCCAAAGTCAGGTTCTAACATATGTGTTGTCAGTATATCTTAAAGCGATGTCAATATCAAAATCAAGGTTGCATTAACTTTTTGTAACGTTAGCGTTAACATTTTGGAGGATCCAGTCTATACTTGTTATGCAAAACAATGTAAGAAAAAAATTGCAACTGTTATTTATATATCTCTTGTCACTGTACAATTCTCAATATCTGGAAGGATGCCTTATCACCATGTTTGTTAGCTGAACCCTGCAGTGGTAGAGAAGGGAGGGTTTAAGAGCTCTTCAGATTTCTTTTATTAATTTCAATTCTTGTCAGCTGAAATGTGATTACTAATCTCTATTTGTTACATTTCTGGTCTGAACAACAATCCTTTCAAAACCAATGACTTAAGTAAAGTGTCATCCCATGCCAACTCATCCAGTGCATCCATGGGCAACATCTCATATTTTGCTCAAAACTGCACCAAATGTACTTCCATGGGAGCAATGACAAATCCCCACATTTCAGATCAAAATATCAAGCAGGGTAGATTTTAGGGCCCTTTGAATTTTTGGAGCCACAGCCTATTTTCACTCAATGGGCAGTGTTGATTAAAAGTTACAGGCATCTCAAAACTGGATTTTGCTAGAGCAGAATATATATTTTTTACTTTCTGACCATCAGCTGTGAGATCTCCAATTGACCAAGACCTAATTATTCACTTGATCCATATAATTTAGGAATGAATCTTCATATATCTTATATTATATCATATATCTTGATATAAAACAATTAATGTTTTTAGAGGGTACTAAAAATGGTCACAGCTCAGAAAGCACCACTCAGACCCCCTTTTCCACAGGGGAAGATGACCACATAGATAGTAACCCTGAGTAATGCCACTTTCACCACCTAAAGATGCATGTCTTGGTTGTGCCTGATGTGAGTTGCAACTTCTGAACTCGACTCTTTCATATTTTACTCAGCTTGTGAAAAGCCGCTTTCCTGTACACAGCCTGTACATCCTGTACATGTACATAAAATCCATGGCCTTTGCATGTAATCTTTCAGTTGTGTCATTGAGAACCTTTCGGTTTCATTTAGCCATTAGGGTTGAAAAAGCAGAAAAAATGAAATTGGGATTGAATCCTCCTGCTCTTTCAATGAAATTGTTAATAGGTAAGCTGAATGCATTAGGTCAAAACCATTTTTTTTTTCTCCCAGGATCAGTTACTAAGAATCTGTTTTGATCCTGACGTTTGTTAGAGACACTAAAAAGTGCCGGTTGCATCTTGCTCTTGGATAAAACAACAGTCATTTATTAGACAGACGTGCTTCAGATAGTCAGTCAACATGGCTTCATCATCTCTTGCTGACTGTTTCATGGGGATTTTCCTTAATGAAGAATGTCACAAGTTGCACTATTGCAGAAAAATAGGACTGATTGATGCAGCTGATTTTAGTCAAGTCATAGAAATCATACTTTGAAATGTGTAGATTTGTAGGTCATTTTGTATTTGTCTGACTATGCCCAATCATATCTGTCTCTTTGTCTTGGCTTAACTGTATGGACATTTTTGAAGTATTTCCCTGGTTTTTACCTTTCCCTTTCTCCCTCTTCTTTTCATCTCCTTTTTTTACTTACCATTTCCTTCTATTTCCACATTATTTCTCTGTCTCTCTCTCTCTCTATCCCTCCCCCTCGCTCCCTCTCTTCCTCACTCTCATTCAGGCTTTCTCTCTGTTTGTGAGGATAGGGTTGGCAAGCAAGTGTCTCTTAGGACCCCGCGATGACTGCCTGAAGGACCTGCCTAACATCAGTATTCTGCCTGCCTTCCTCTCTCACTGGTGCAGACCTTGAAGATGAAGGTGAGCATTCACCTGCGCCTCTTTCCTGTTCTATAGCCCTAACACACATACACACAAATGTAGTGAATCAGGTCTTTTTCCTCTTACTCCCAGCCCTGGTAACTGCTCACAATAGTACTGATGAGATGGTGGGGAGGCTGAGGTCAGCCGTCTCACTGCCAAGCTACTCCTTCCATGATCCCCCCACTGTGTCCCAGGTCTGGACTGTGAGCTCGAAGCAGCAGGGTGGAGAGGTTGGAAGGCCACTTCCAGGTGAATGCTACCATCCAGTGAGGAAAATTGAAGGATGGGGTCAGTTAGTCCCCAGAGCTGCAAAAAAAAAAACAGAGAAAGAGAGGGTGATTTGCTCGGAGGTTGAAAGAAAGAGGAAGTTTTGTGTGATTCAGCAAGAGTGAGAGATTTGCCCGGTGAAGGTATCCCTTTTTGCAGCCTTATTCTTTCTGGCAGCTAAGAAATTCAATTACCCTTCGTGGCAAAAAGCTGTGCACTGACATCTAATGCTTATCAATGAAAACCGAAACGAGAAGCATAGCAATCATATCTTAATACTGTGCTTTAGGACTGGGCAGATACCCTTGTATGCACGAACAGATTAGCCTAATACTTTCTTTTTTTTTTAACCATCTCTTTCCTATTGAATCTTTGAACTCATGCCGGGTGGAAGTCATTTGCAAATATTTCCGCAGTCTGTGAAAGGTTACTCATGAAGACGGCGAGAGAGAGAGAGACACTCTAGCCTGCAAGAGATAAAGCCATAAACTAATGCGGTAATTGAAAACATGGCGACAGTTCACTTATGCTAAAAAAGCTCGACCTCATCATCTCACAGGCTCTTTATTGAAGCCGTAAAACAAGGATGTGATCTTTTTTATATTGGCACACATGATCACGAGGGCAACTCCTTTTGATGAGACGGTTATGTTATGATTCCTGATTTGTATTTAATACATACACTGCAGCATGTCTTTTTTTTTTCATTGGAAATGTATTCCCACCAATAAAGGGTTTATCAGGGATGACTCTTGACTTGAGATCGATATAAGTGAGCTGCCGGTAGGCTATGATTCGTTCATCCATATTCCTTTTGACAAGTCTTTATTTAGATGAATCAGTGATTGATAGTACAATAAATTCTTAGGGGCTGTTTGCCAAATATTCTGCAAACTTTTGGGACGCTAGCCAGCTTAGCACAGCATTCAACTCGTCAAGTGACTGTTAGCTGTCAACTAAACACAATTTAGCCAGACACTAAACTCCAAATGCATGCCAAAGTGTACTATATCAAGACGATATGTGTCATATACTCCTGTTTGGTTGCCACATACAGTACAAATTCGTCAGTATGTAATGAAGACTGGTTAGGCTTTATTATTTCAAAGCCAGTGGAGGACAGATGGAAATCAACACTGAGATGTCTGTGCCTCCATTTTTTTTTTGATTGATTTACTGTGCTGATAAAAATCAATCCCATCACTTTCAAAAGTGCAGGTTGCATATTAAAACACAATCCCATCTGTGCCAGCCACCAGTCCTTGTGTGAATACTTATCTCAGTGACTGCTCTCTGATCAGCACACACCAGCCTTTGTTCTGTGTGAAATAAATAGTCCTTATCTGTATCAGTCAATAACCAAGCAACTCAAATGTGTCCCCACACTTTTAATTAAGTCCAAAGTGATCTCTCTATCTCTCAGACATGACGTGTCTCTGACTAACGCAAAAAGAAGCTCTGAGATGCTTTGAGCCGCATCGTCGCTGATGAGTTCGACCTAACACTGTGGCTTGCGAGTTTCAATTAGAAGCAGGCTTTCATAGTAGATGAAACATTTTTAAAGGCGGCACACAAGGGAGGCTAGAACATGACGTCCACACGTGCTTCAGGAACATGTTAAAGTGTGCCCACTCTCTTGCCCACTCGCTCTCAGCTTGGGCAGGAATAATATGCTCCTGTTTGTGTACGTCACTGGTGCTGTTTTTCAGCCTTTACGAGTGCTTTTCCTCTCCTTTCGTCTTTGGTACAGGACATTGTGAGCTTGGCGATAATGAGCAGTACCCATAAAGCATGGGTACTCTTCAGTCTTTCCCACTCATGTTAGGCCATAATGACACCCAGAGATCACGCTGCCTGACACCACAGTGCTGTCCCACTGTTACGGCTGAGAGGCTGAGTGTGGTTCATGCTAGACAGCAAGGACCCAGTTCTCTCGTTCGCTTTTGCACAGTGATAAAAGCCTACTGCATCAGAGGACACATTATCGTTCCTCTGATTCGTCGAGATGGATGCCGTCTTTGCTTTCAGTTGGAGCGTGGTCTGGGTCCTGCACGCACCTGCAACAGAGTGTATTCCAGTAATAACCTGAAAACAAGCAAGAATGTTCCTCATTCTATTTCAGATAGCTGTGGCTTGTATGAGCAATGAAAATAGCACATGGGTAAATATTCCTTATGTGGATGTTACAAGTAGGATTCCTCTTTGAAGGATAACATAGAATATTGTCTAATAAAGGGCACAGACAGGCTGTATTCCCATGATAATGAAATACCCTGAAAAATGACAGTGTTACAAAAAACATAATCTCCTGTCAGGTCAAAAGTGTTTTTATGCACCTGTATAATGTGCCTGAAGGGTAACAATGATATCTTGGACAAAATGGAAATGACTTCCTCTCATGCGGAGGGGTCAAAAAAGGATAGCACGTATAGCTTCAGTGTCCTTAATTCAGACAGAGAGAGACCCGGCTTCTTCAAGACTTGACAGTTTCTTATCTTCACAGCACAGCCCTGGTGTGCAGGGATATGTCCTCCTTTGAACACACGTCCCACTCTAGGCCTGCATTCAGCAGCAGGCCAGACTAGAGGGGTTGGGCGGTGGTGGGGGAGTGGAGTGGAGTGGAGTGCAGTGCAGTGGAGTGGAGTGGAGTGGCAGGGTTCTGAAGGGACCTGTGTTGGGACCTATCAGAATCAGTCCCTCAGGTTTCGGTCCCTCACCTCACCGAACTCCATAACGCAGCACCATCAATCACCGGCAGGATTGCGTATTTATTTTTAATGGCACGTCTCCTGGGCTCAGGTGTTTCATCCATTACATTAATGTAAGATTCAGAGAGACCCTGAACGTTGTTACGTCTTCGCCCCTCATATTTTATTAGTAAAGCTAGATCACGTCCAGTGTTACATGTATTCTTCAGAAAGGAGAATAACTTCAGCAACTTCCCAACATTAATATTCGATGTTAATATTTTCACTGAGACGACACTGCTTTATTAGTGGTATTCCCATTTGAATCACTGCCATAGTCACTTCGTTGCCTTGTGTCGGATTTAGCAGGCTCAAAATTTACACAGCCGGTACAACCGCTCTAAATGTTATTGTCCAAAATATGTGTTCCATCGATTTTGTAAAAAATTTGCATAATGATTAAACTATTCCTACATGCTTCTTGTAAGATGCCTTAAACTGACAAAAAATCCTTTTCTGTTAAAAGGAAAATCGTTATCTCACAGAGTTGTTTTCTTAAAAAAGGGCAGAGTTAATAGCATGGTCCCCAGAACGGTAATCCCTTCCCTGTTATCAGTCCGCCATTCATCTACATTTGCACATACTGTATGCAAACCCATTTGTGACCATATCTGGTAAATGTTCCACTGGCATTCCAGTCATTGTGCCAAGCCAAGTATCTAAAGCATTACACCAGCCTCTCCAAAAGCTCCCCACTCGAAGCGGGGCACAAACACTTCAGCGTTTTCTGTTTTGTCGTCCATTCACGTTGGTCATATACAACCCAGTCCCTTTTAACCTCCCCATTTGGTGTGCTTGTAATGAAGCCCAATCTGTTGTGGCAGGGGCACTTTTTGTCGGGGTCTCTGATGGAATTTGTCAAGGGTGAGCCTCAAATGAGCTTCTCACAATGGCGCCCTGAATGTCAGCAGCTCGTGTCTTTGAGCCGAGCTTATTTGTGCATGTCTGTCCCCGGGCCAGAGAATTTCAATGCCCTTTAGAGAGATGATGTTGTCACACTATGTCACGCTTAAATTGGAACACTCACACCCCCCCACCCCCACCACCACAACACAACCACCACCACCTTTTCTCGTCTCCTTCACATTTTTTGGTACCTTGCATAAGACGCATTAGCATTTTGCTAGAACTGCAAGACACTTTGCCACCGTGAATTCTGACAAATTTCGCAAGCTCAATTTTTTCCTCTTGCCCCAGGGGGAGAGACACAGCTCACCATCTGTTGATACCAAAACTGAGGCGAGCGCATCCTTAAAAGACTGCTATTTCTGCCATTGCTATTCATAATAACCTTGTGGTTTTGAGAAAATTATGCAGCCATTGTATTTGATTAAAAGCATCTTTGAGATCCAAACAATTAATCACCAAAACACCATAGCCTTGTGCATCTGAAGTTTTCTTGGAAATGTCTGAACTGTTAATCCTGTCCTGGATAAAATGTTTTTGTTTCTGAGTAGGCCTTCTCGAAGGGGAATAGAATAGAGGTTTCCTAGTGCTTTGTCTGAGACCCATTCTTGTTGTCATGCCATCAAAATTGCCCTCTATGTGTAAGCATATGTGATCTGTTTTCCCTTTGACATTCTCAGCCCCTGATGGTCCACACAGAACAGATTTTTAATTCACTGAGGGCTCTTGCTAGCCACAGGGAAGGTATAGAGAGAGAGAGAGAGAGAGAGAGAGAGAGAGAGAGAGAGAGAGAGAGAGAGAGAGAGAGACAGAGAGAGAGAGAGAGACAGAGAGAGAGAGAGAGAGACAGAGAGAGAGAGAGAGAAACAGAGAGAGAGAGAGAGAGAGAGAGAGAGAGAGAGAGAGAGAGAGAGAAACAGAGACAGAGAGAGAGACAGAGAGAGAGACAGAGAGAGAGACAGACAGAGAGACAGAGAGAGAGACGGAGAGAGAAACAGAGACAGAGAAAGAGGCAGGCCGGCAGGCAGAATGGAGAAATGACCTCGGTATCTGCCCTGACATGTATGTGGTGTTACGTCATTCTGAAATGATAGCACTTCCATATTACACCATTTGTTTGTACAAGGCAGGCTGCTGTTTCAACAAGCAGGCAGTGCCAGTTTAGTTCATTTAAAACTGTCTCCAATGGACTTTCTATTCCTCCAGTAGTTGGGCTTAAAGTCGGCAGTTCATTACTAGGTGAATGATTGTGTCCTCACTGTGTAGTGCTGATTTCAATCTCCAGTCAATGGGGCGCTATTAAGTTAGATTGCTAAGGCGTACACCAGAATCGTAAGATTTGTCTCCATTTTTGCCAGTTTAGCACCTTTCTGTATGACTGTACGACTCATCGATTAGATGGCATTTCTGAGGGAGTAAGCACAAAGTTAATTGTCTGCTCCCTGAGTTGTTGAAGGCTCCCGCCCCTCTAATGGTGCCGAGTGAGTGGTGCATACGTCTCCACTAGCACGGCCCAAAGCAGCTCACCCCGCTCATGATCCCAGAACCAAGAACATTGGGAAATGAAGTGCAGTAGTGCTTTTGCCCAGCCTCTTTTATTTTGTCCTAATAGTCCTTGGTGAGAAACTTCCACATAGGTGAGGTTTTAAGGGCAGACAATTGTGTGTTGGCAGCTGTGGCCTAGTGGTTAGGGAGTTGGTCTTGCGACCGGAAGGTTGCTGGTTCGAATCCCGCCCTACCCATAGTTGAGATGCCCTTGAGCAAGACATCTGACCCCACACTGCTTCAGGGACAGTTTCAGTAACTGAAACCCTGTAAATATCTATAAGTCGCTCTGGATAAGAGTGGCAGCTAAGTGTAATGTAATGTAATCAACAAAACAGTATGCAGCAATTTTGTCACTTTTTGAGGTATGTTTTTTGTAGACAGTATTTAGTGTTGCCTTAAAATTTATTTTGATAGTTACATGAAGGACAGATAAAGTAGAATGTGCACAGTGTGGACTTTTTACCAAAAGCACAACACAACCACACTGCCAAAAGACACTGCCAAATGACACTGCTAAGAAGCGGTGAAAAAATCCAGAGAAAAGGCACATTGGTTCTGTTTGTGCACTTAACGCTGGTAATTTCCCTAATTAGCTGAGGATTCACTAATTAGCTAAGGATTCGGCTAATTAGAATCAGCTGGTTTAGTGAATAGATAGAACCAAAGCAGGGCGTTTTTTTTTTTTCTAAAGTTGGACTATCCACCCCTGCCAGCACTGTAGGCATTCCAGCTTTCAGGAGTGCTATCTGTGTCACTGTTGGTGTTTGCAAGACAGTGAACCCCTGAATGCTGCCGCAAGATGGCAGAGCCTCTTTCCACCTCTACGGAGGCACATCCACCCTGACGTTTACTATCCTCACAGTGTTGCTGTACCCCAAAAGCAGTTTGTGCCTGTGCTGTGTCGCATGTGCATCTGCAGGACTCATAAATACTACTGTCTCTGGCTGCAGGGGTTATGGACTACTATAGGCCTGCCAGGCTTTGCTATTTTTTTTTCATAAGCCAAGAGAAAAGATCTTCGACACCTTGTGAATACTGATGTGCATGGTCGAAGTTTCCTCTTCCTTTTCTTCCAGCGTGTCCCTAGCCTCCAGCTTCCTGCATGAAGGCATTAATCATGGTGCAGAAGTTAAATGTGACTGCAGGCATCTCTGTGTTATGAATTACACAGGAAAAGGTATAATTAGTTTGCCACAGATCTATTTCGCCATGGCGATGTATTCAGTGCAGATGCGTGGAGCGCAGATTGCCTTTCTGCAGGATTAATTATCAGCTCTTTGGACTCTGGGCGCTATTGGTGCTGAGCCTGCTCGCTTGACGGAAACCCGATAAAGCCCAATAGAGCAGCAGTTAGACCGAACCGCAACTGTAACTGGACCTTCTTGTTGGCCAGCACTGTAGTGTCCTTCTGCCTGAGAAACAAAAATAGGTCTGCGAAAGTCATACAAACTCAGTATTGTTTCTCAAGTGAAGACATCCAAACCGCCATTATGGAACTGTATCACAGGGATTCACAAGCCATCTGGAATTTAGGAGACTGTGACTTTAGCGGTCACAGTTCGCATATGACTGCTGTCTGCTGACAGAGTGATTGTATGTTAGCTGAACTGCATACCCAAGAGGTTATGGGTAACCACACAGTGGACAGTATAAGTTGGTGTATCTTTGTAGGAATCTTCTTCATGTTACCAGGCATGTTTAATACTGGTTTGAGCTCAGTCTGTGGCAAAAACAAGCTGTTTACTCTGACTTTTTGACATACTTGATGGGCTTCTATTGTAGACTTTTGGCGATGGCTGGTTGTAGTGTTCTAACACAATACTGCATAGATTTTGTTAGTTTTTGACGATGTTAAAATTTGGACCGAAAAGATCTAAAAATGCAGAGCCCAGGCTGAAAAAAATATAAATATCCACAACTACATAAGCTCAAAAAACATATAAGATCCATTTTGATCTTCACCTCTCTCAACTCCATTAGCATTTGGAAGTTTGTTTGGAAGGTACCACACTTCAATGGAAAGTTAGGGAACTGGCAAATTTGAGCAGTCTGTAATCCATCAGTGTTTGTGCACGCTAATACAGCCTTTCATCACACAGGTAACTGGCTGTTCTCAAGTGCTTTAGTCTGTCACTTCCCCGCAGCGCTGGCCCAACACCCACTGATCACATTCAAATAAGTCTTTTCTGCCACGTTGCCTTTTAGACTAATGTGTCCTCAAAAGCACTCTTGAGGAAAGAACAGACTTTTTTTGATGTGTCTCTGCTAAATGTTAATGCAGAAAACAGAGACCGCAATGTGAGCCCCTCAGCTTGAGGTCTACTTTTATAAGGTGAGGTAGAGTGTATAAGAAGTTTTTGAGCCATGTGAACATGTGTACTTATTGTTAAATGGAACATTTATCTCTGTCACACAGCTATTTAAAGTGGCCTCAGCCTTTGACATCCTCCTGTCTTTTCATTGGCCTTGCTGTAGAACATGTGCATTTCTTCCCAGGAGCGGTTTCTGTTATGGGCAACATGGGTGGTTGGCCAGGACAGCATTGTCGGGGGGGGGGGCAGATGGAGTGTGGAGTTTCTTCGAGCTGTTTTAATGGTTTAAAAATAGCGTAGTCATCATGCTTCGTCTATGGCACCTACAGTACCACTTCCATTGTTAGCCTTCTGGGACAAACGATAAAAAATAGTTAAACTCCGAATGCAACAGGCTAAATCAATTTTGCTCCTCAGTACACATACCAACTCGGTATGATGTTTTAACATGCCAATTTTCATTTTACACCGAAGTTCTCCTTTAAGAACTTTATTTAACTTAAGAACTTTACTTAGCTTAAGAGCTTAGACACAGACCGGGTGGAAAAAGAGGGGGTGCTTGCCCAGGGCACCAAACAGGCTAGGACTGCCCCTGTTTCTCCCATTCCAGAGACCCATGTCAACTTACAGCTATGACAGATATTGCAGATATGATGAAGTAGAGTGACTAATTGGCCTTTTAAGAGACTGACACACATGACATTCCACAGATGACTGTGTGAGTCTTGAATTGTCGCACGCGTGTGTTTGTGTGTGTGTATATGTGTGTACGGTCCACAGGCAAGACCTCCCATGATAAAGAGTGCTGTGTGACCCTGCTGCAAAGGGTTAGCACATTTCCTTGATATATTAGCTCAGCCCATTTGTGGAGAGTACCCTGCGGCTTCAGAGCTACAATATGGGGTGTGTGTGTGTGAGAATTGGGCTTTAATCTCCTAGTAAATGCGTCAGACTTGCATACTTGCACCTTTGGTCAGGGCGGTGTGTAAATCATATTAACTCGGCAGTGCCAGAGAAGGCTCCGGGCAGCTCTTAAGCATAGATGGGTCGTTTGAACCTGTCTTGCCCCCCTCTTATTTATCAGCGGGGGGAGGCACGCCTCCCACACATCCACTTGTCCTCCCAGTGGCGGCCAAGAGGAAAAAAAAAAACCTGGAGTCAAGATAGCCGAGGCCGCATCCATCCATCCATCCAGCCAGTCCGTCGGTCGGTCAGTCAGCCCTAGATGCTTGGCCCTCCTGCCAACAATCACAGTGGCCAGTTTGGCGTGCGCATCGTCTCTGATTGGCAGTTGCGGTCGTTTTTATGGAGCGTGAGCCTAAACGCAGCAGCCGCCAATGCTTTCCACTTTCTGCCAAGTTTCCGCATCCCCACCCCTCCACCTCTCCCTCCAACATAACACCCCCTATCCCCACCACCTTCCACAACCACCACCACCACCCCAGCCTCTGTCTCTCTGGCTACAGTAGTGCTCTCATTTTCTAGCCGACTACCTCTTTCTCACCTCCCCTCTCTCTCTTTCTCTGTGCCTCCTGAGTTTCTTCTGGACGTGTTGCTCCAGTCGTTCTCTAACAGGAAGGAAAGTGCATTCCTCGATTTTCCCCCCAGTGGGTCCACAGTTTTCCCTGAACCTCTCACTGGTCTCTGAATCTGAATCGATGATCGCTCAACGCCCTAGTGGAAGTGTGTAATTGGCATCTGAGTGAGTCAGAGGTTCTTCCGTCATGTGTGTTTGTGTATGTGTGTGTGTGTTTTTGTGTGTACCCCTGTGTGTGTATATGTGTGTGTTTGTATGTGTGTGTCAGTGGGTGTTGGCATTGTGGCTTGTCTCCTCTCCCCTCTCTCTCCCTCTCTCCCTCTTTCCCTCTCTCTCTCCCTCTCCCTCTCTCTTTCTCTTTCTCTGTGGTGGCTCTTAAATTGCTCCTCGGAGATTCTCGTGTGCTGCTCTGCTCTGCCGAGGCAAAGAAAGGGCCCTTTTGCTCATGAGCAATTTGTCCTACCTGAATGCTTCTGCTGCCTCTGGAGACGCCCCGTAAGTGTTAAATGACCCGCCTGAACCCGCTGCTAATCCAACGCGAGCCGTTGTGACAGCATGGATGCCGAGCATCTCCCACCTCCATCCACACATCCGCCTTCCCCTCCTCTCACTGGGGCTGGGTCTGAGGCTGGGGGTGTGGGTGTATGCTAATTCATGCTGATGGGGTCTCTCTTGTGGCTTCATTTAACTGCTGGCCTCATCCCAACCTTACCAACCCCGCGCACACACACACACACACACACACACACGCACACACACCACCCAGCTCCAGCCCCGTCTTTGTGTCCCACACTCTCCATTTGTTTACCTACCTGTCTGTCTGCCTGTTTACAGTTTGTGTTTGGTCTGCTCATGAAAATACACACCTACTACCTTATCCCCTAATATCTCTTTCATTTACACGTACACACTACAACAAATGACTATTTCATAATTGATTCAATTGTTCAATTGTTATTTTCTTGATCAATGTGTAGCCTATAAAATGTCAGAAAATGGGGAAATAAGTTGTTTCGTGTTTCACAAAGACTTAAGATGATGGCTTAGGCTTAAATATCTTTTTTTGTCCACACCCCAAAAATATTGAGGTTCCTGTCACAGAAGACTAACCAAATGTTTAGAAGCCGATGTCATATTATTTTAAATATTTACCTTAAAACATACTCCAAAACATTTACTTTACTGTATGAGTGAGTTTTTAATGTAGTTTGTATTTGCTAAGGTCTGTATGTCATCTCCACACACACACACACACATAATAATCATTCTACAATGTCACCTCAGGTAGTTTATGTAAGTGGGCCATTCTAAGCAGCACATGGACTAAGCGTGAGTGAGGGAGGCACCCTGTGCATGAGCTGACACTTTATTATCGTGGTGTCAGCTGGGAATCTTTGAAAATGTTCAAAACAAGTTGCAGACACTTAAAGGCACGAGCTACTTTTTAATAACTTATCTAACTTATCCTTGACACCCCGCTGTGCAGCATTTCACAACACCCTAAAAGTTTCTTCACTTGAAAATAAATGTACTTTAAGACTGCTATTTATCTTAGCATAACTAACATTAGCAGAGGCTGTTCTGTGATCACAAGATCATTAAAAAACACTGATTTTAATGGACTGTCAACAGCTCTGTATGATCAGAAGGGTCATGCCTGCACTAAAACACCCTAATCTTTTCCTCTAGCGAAGCACGCTACCCATCTCTCGTTGTCTGTGGTCTTTGGGTTAGGTCCTCCACCAGTGATCCCACATATCCTAAGAGCACACTGTAATAGGTGTGATGGGAGGTTAGCCATTGGCAACAACAGTTTGCCTTTGTCTCCTGTAACTTGTGTGGAGTGGAGTGTTACAACTGTTGTGTGTTTGTCCAAACGTGTTGTTCTCGCTTGCTCATTCTCTCTCTCTCTCTCTCTCTCTCTCTCTCTCTCTCTCTCTCTCTCTCTCTCTCTCTCTCTCTCTCTCTCTTTCTCTCTCTTTCACACACATGCATACACACACACACACACACACAGAGCCGACATGCCTCGCTTCAGCGCTCTCAGAAGGGGGCAGCAAAAAGCTTTGTCTCTTCCGGTAGATGTCTCTTCCTCCCCTGTTCTTATCCGCCTGTTCTGTTCTCTCTCTGTCCCTCTCTCTCTCTCTCTCTCTCTATCTCTCTCTCTCTCTCTCCCCCCTCTCTCTCTCTATCTCTTTCCTTTTGTAAATTAAATTGTTCTCTGTCCTGTAGATACCTTATTCACGGAAAAGAAAATTGCCATAAAAAAAAAAAAAAAAAGAAGTAACCAACAACAAAAATGGCTCAGAAATAACACACAACCAAATGCAATCTCTGAGGAGAATCATCCTTTCTCCATACACTCATGTGTTGTGACAGTGATACGGCGCTAAACATATCTTCTTTATCTGCGCCATCTATCTTTAAGACAGTCTAAATAAAGATGGAGAGGGTAGGAATAATCTGTAAAACAAAACAGAAAAACATTGTAATGAGGGGCTGAGAGAGGAGAGGAGAGGAGGTGAGAAGAATAGGGGGGGAAATGAGGAGAAAAGTGAGAAACTGAGAAACTGAGACAAAGCGGGAGAGTGGGAAATGGAGAATCTGTGGGAGTCGCAATCATTAATTAATACAGCGCGGAGTGAGAAGTGGATTGATTCATCTCTCATTTTGTCATCCAACACACAGGCACATGCTTATGCATGTACACACACACACACACACACACACACACACACACACATTCACACACATTCACACGCATTCTTATGCATCTACACATTTACACACACACTACACACACACACACACACACACACACTAACATACACATACAAACACACACACACACATTCACACACACACACATTCACACGCATTCTTATGCATCTACACATTTACACACAACTCCACACACACACACTTGTGCACTCACACACACATATTTTTTGCACTGGGTGGTGTCTTGGGGCAGGCACGGGTGGAGGGGCATCATGCCAATCCAGCTCCAGTTTTAATTGCTTCTAATTGTTCAAAATGTCATGTAGTAAACATCCAGGGGGAAATCAAGATGAATATGTATCCACTTTCTCCCATCTCCAATCAAAATAGGATTTTCTTTCCAGCCTTTTTTCTTCCTAGTTTTTCTATCCAAAGCTTGTGAATCTTTAACATATTGACTCTGTGTCGGTGTGAAAATACCTCATTAAAACAGCAGCTGATGTTTAGTTGAGGAAGGGTATATGTCAGTGGAAAGACAGCGTGTCTTTCAGTGAGCGATTGCACTGGCCCTGCCCCACCTCTGGCTGCCTGTGTCATGAATAGGCATGGCGGTGGCATATCAGAGGGCTGTCACCCGGGTGACAGCTGGCTCGCGGAGCACGGCGAGAAGGCAGGAACCGCTGCCACTGGAGCATGGAGCATGTCCTCTTCCACCACCAGCAGCAGCAGCAGCCACCAGCAGCAGCACCCTCTCTAGGCCTCCCCACCTCCTTCCCACATCCAGCCCTAACCCTCCACCTCCACCTCCACCCCCACCCCTCCAGCCTCAACACAATGCTGCCTCCCCCCAGCTGTGTGTGCCGCATACGGGCCTGCCCGGCTCATGGCAACCTGGCCTGTCCAATTACACAAGCCGCCAGCTGGGCCTGCCGCCGTCTCCATGCTCCGCTGACACCTTCCACCGCCGGGCGATCAAACCGACGCCACTGTTCCCCCCAGGATCCATCTCACTGTCTCTCTGACGCTGACACTGTCTGGCCGTCGGGGTGGCGGTGATGTTTATGGTTGCTCCAAGGCATCTGTCTCTTGGCGACACACATGTGGGATGTGCCCACTGATGGTATTACCATCAATCTTCTCCGGGTGTTATCTTGGCAGCATACGCCCCAAGAATGACGCCATTGAAGCCACACCTAATTCACTCTGACTCAGAATTAGAGCATGTCTGTGGCTCTGTCATTAAAAGCGATGGGGATAATGTCACAGCTGTACAGCATGTCATTATCTTCTACTTTCAGTTTTCTGGAGGTTAATGTGTGAAGGAATCAGCACTGTGCACACATAGTCAAAAGTGGATGCTGGAAAGGTGTTATCATTGCACTTACGTTATCAGCATGTGTGATTATAACATTCCCGTTAACTTTTTAAAAAACACACATTGCACACATTATGTGTACTGTTACAGCTACACACATCAGATAGGTTTCCTCGTTGATGCTCGTTCGTGTGTGTATGTGTTTGTGTGTGGCCAGGGGGGATTCCAAGAATGTTCACTGGAGACCAGCCAGGCTAGGTAAACTCAAAATAAGTGGGTGGTAATTCTTGCCATAGACCCCATGACTTTGTTCTCACTGCAAAACAATCAGTTTTCATCTTTTTGAAAGTACAGATGATTTCATTCTAAACTGAACTAAAATAAATTACTCTAAAATGGAGACTTGACTTGTGGTCTTGCGCTAGGAGGCACAAAAAATGCATTGTAGACTGAATAACACATTAACATAATAAAAATGTGGTGAAAAGAAAGTGGTAGTCAAAAGTAAGACTGAACAGAAAAAATCTCTTTGTCTGTCTGGCCTAAAGCCAAACAGTGGCTGAATAGAGTACTCAGCATGAGGTGCTCTCCTCCTCAGTTCACCTTCTATGCATCCACAGGAAGTATCTTAATTACACTTAAAATTGCACCATAAAATGGGCTGGTAACAGCAGATATTCAGGAGAATTGTTACTTATTGAGGACAGAACAAGTAATTTTCTACTGCTGTAGAGAGAGCCCTAGCTCAAGCCGATCCACCAGTAGCTGATAACAGCAAAGCAGGTAAATAAGAAGGTGAACTGATCACAAGCATGCAGTTTCTTGATGTACACACAAACAGCTTAAACCAAACAGTTGTTAATTAGACCAGGCATATCTCTAATCCACATCCAGGGCAATAACTCCTTTGTGTCGGTGCTGAAAGGCAATGCATATATATTTGTAAACGATAGTTATGTGGTGAGAATGTAAACATTCAGTACATCGACAACTGTGCTATACTATACACTGTAAATTCTAATTAGTCGACTTTATTTTAAAAAGAAAAGAAACGGCCTTAAAAAAACAGACCCAAGTCCCAAGTGGAATCCCTAGTCCACTTACGTCTGTTGTTGAGTTTGTACATGTCACTATGTAATATGATGTAGTAACTTACATGAAACTATACCTAGTCCCAACCATTACCCTAATCCGAGGCTACAGTATACGCCCTCATGTGTTTGTGCTACATCTCAGTCTAAGGTTGTTAAAGGAATAGTTACTAGCAATATCAGGTGCTTCCAAGAATGGAAAACAGCAGGTTGTCCATATACTGTAATTGAAATACATGCCACATGTAGCTTTAATCAAAACATAGTGTAATCAGATTACTAGCATGCCTGCAACTAGCTACATGAATTCCAATGTATAGCCTCAATACAAAGTTCATGATTGAAATGTGCATATCCTTCATCACACTGAGGAGTGACAACTTTATTGAGCACTGTTACAGAAAATGGCATGCAGTAGTGGGATGCATCTGATGTAATACTCCAAGTAAAGTTACAGTTTCTAAAACCAAACTTCGGTGGGTAACCCACTGTGTTCAAAGACTAGAATTCCTCTCTGGCACCGTCAGAAGAAGCCTGGTCTCTGATATTGAAATTCCAAATGCAATTTCAACCAAAGTGCAACTTTAATTTTTTATTCTGATCTTGCGCACATATAATGGATTTCCCCAGTGGACCTCAGCAGTCTCTGATGACTCCATCTGTGCTGAGGGAAGGCCATCCCAATGGCTGAATATCCCAGTGAGTGGCCAAGATTTACTTGGTAATAAAATCCTTGTCTGTGGCTAGGTTTGGTTCTGGCTGTGAATAGTCATAAGTGCCGAGGCTGCCAAGATGGCTGTTGTGTGTGTGTGTGTGTGTGTGGTTTGCGCATCTATAAGTTCATTTATTTCTCTGGCTTGCATCAGCCATGATAGTTTCACAGTTCTTTGAGAGCCCACATGCATTTTCCTCCACTAATTTCCACCGCAAACCGCTCGGGATAAAAAACCATGGCCTAGATTAGGGAATCCCATACAAATGCGCACCGCTGTGCAGCTGCTGTTCTTGAATTGAAAATGCCCCCTCTCCCCTGCTCCAACCGGGTGTCTCATTTACCATGTCATTCTCATACCGTTTCCACCCAGCGCATCCTCATCGCTCTCCTGTGCAGACGCTCGCCTCCGTCTCCATCTCCATCTCCATCTCCATCTCCATGGCACCCCTCTCTTTTCCCATCAGCCCCCCTCTAAGCCCCATCTCCGTCTCCCATCTCCGCTCCCCTGCTTGCCCCCACAGATGAAGCTCCCGAGCTCCCTGAGCTCCCCGCTTGCCCCCTGCTCTGCAGCAGTCTGCTCCGTCTGAGCTGCCCTGTGCCATATGCAGCACACTGCACAGCACACAGCTAGCCTGGTTTGTGGAGGGCTCCCAGACTGTGAGGTAATAGGCAGAGTGATATTGGCTTCAGGTCTCAGGAGAAACATTGCGGGAATGGTGCTCCCGACTTCCAGCATTCCTGAGTGAAGGCCACACAGACCGCTGTCTGTCTCTCTCCCTCCCTCTGTCTCCACCTCAGGGGTCAGCTTGTTGAGGACCAGAGGAGAAAAGCAAAGCAAAAACAAAACAAACTGGGCTGTTTAGATATGACGATACAAGTCAGATGACATGTCGCGTATACATCAGTGGGGTGCGAAACTACCAGAAGGCAGACATCCTCGTGTGCACTGGGAATGCAGTTACTATGACAGCTGGATGGAGGACAACAGCAGAGAAAGATGAAATCGTCAGAGGACAGTCATGTCACATAGCCACAAGCTTTGCCTACCCAGTACTTTATAAAAAATATATGAGGGAACCCACGACTAGTGTGCAGAAAAAAGCACAGGAAGTCTAGAACACAGGAACATGGCAGTTATTTCCAGAGTGATGTTCACTTTGCAATTTAAAAGGGGAAAACAGACTTTGAGTGATGTTACTCTTAATTCTCCTTAGACTCTTTATGTTTGTTCAAGCCTGTAATATGAAATTAAAGCAGCACTATGCACCTTTGAGTGCTTTTTCTCAATGGAGCTCCCCCTAGTGTCTCCAAGTAAATGGACACTCTATTAAAAATGGACTGTTTTCCCTTCCCTTAAATCTGTGTTTTCAACTCCGCTGATCAGAGTAACCAGCGAATAGGAAAGTAGTCATGTCCGCTGGGGTGAGTAAAAAAGAATTTCTCCAGAATTTAATATGAACCTGCTTCTTGTGATATTCGAGACTTTGTGAGTCTGAGGGTGCCAGGATGGACAACCAGATATTGCAAGCGTGGTATTCTGCCCACAGACTAGAAAGTCTTCATTCACCTCAGCAATGACTCATTTAAGCATACCGACTTGAAGATGAAGATGATTAATTAACTCGAAAAAGTTGCACAGTGCTGCTTTAAAATTACAGTAGTGAATAATGAACTGTCATAAGATCTGCCCACCCCTACTCTACTCTTTCAGTCGCTTTTATTTAGAGATAGACACTCTGGCTTCAGAAAGTAAAAATCCTGCCGTGTATTCCGTCTGCCTGGGCGCTTAACACAAGGGATTCAGTTGCCCTAATTAGGACCATCTGATTCTGTGTATTGTTGGAATAAATATGTGGCAGGACTTCTCTTCTAAAGCCGAGATGCCCACCTTTGCTATTATTATTGGATATGTCTGGTTGTGGGGGATTAAAGCAACAGTTCTTTGAGAGTGGCAACAGGCTTCATTTGGTACACACACACACACAGACACACACACAGGCATTCAGGGAGTTGATAAGACTGAGGTGTTATTCCTGTGTAAGCTGTTTGTTCACCTCACAAATACATCCACATATCAATCTCCTTGACGACACCCCCTGCCTTGCCCTGCACACACGTCACCCGATGACTGCATGAGCAGCTCGTCATTAGCGGGCGCTTGAGAAATAGTGCGGTGCTCGGACCCGCACTGCAGTCTCCCCGAGGCCTCAGTCTTAATCTCCAGCGCACCTCTGTCCCCAGTCATCCATCACCGAGCGGCACCGAGCGAGCGGCACTGAGTTTGATTGGAGTGCAGGAGGCGGGCTGCTCTTTAAGAGCCCTGACAGGCGCGGCTGCTTCCTGTCTGCCTGTATGACGGCGGAGTGTCAGGGGGGGTGTGTGATGGCTCCCTTGCCACCCCCCCTCTGGGGAGCGGTACAGCCATCGCCGTCGCCATCGCCGTCCCCTCCCAGTGTCTCTCCCGCATGGATCGTCCCTTTGACGCGGCTTGTTTTGGGTCCCACCTCCGAGCTGTAATTGATTTCACTCTCCATTGTGATTCCTAATCTCTCTCTCTGTCTTCGTCTCTTTCTCTTTCTCTCTCTTCCCCACTCTCACTTACTCTCTCACTTTCTCCCTTTCTTTTCTGTCTTCCGCCTGCCTTCCCCCTGTCTGTCTCAGTCTTTTCTCTGGGGAAATGAATGAATAAAAATACAGCCCATGATGTTTATGGGCAGGTGTCACCCCCTGACAGATGGTCAAAGCCAGCGTTATCAGAGGCTGATGGAGGTGCTGAACGAGCTGGTTAGACTGGGAATTGGTTCCTGAAAAAGATGGTCCAACATATTAGAGGGAGTCCTAGAGGCCCAAAGTGGCGAGAGATGTTGAATTTGAGGCTGATGGATGGGAATTGAGAAATAAATTGAGTTGCTTATATAGGGCAGAGAAAATTAAATGGAATTTCAACCAGTTAGAATGAATCTCTTAAACAGCTTAAAGTTCTGCAAGATGTATGCACTTTAAACTTCACTTGCCAGGAAGTATGCTTCATTTATCAGGGAAGATGGTTTAATTGCATAAGGCAACATGGCAATGCTATATTTAAGGGGTGACTGTATAACACTTTCATACAGCCCAAATAAGTTCTTAAAATATTTGCAAAATAAATAAACAAATCACTTATTATGCAGAAGCAGTCAATGTAGAACAATGATGTATAAAGGGCCTGAGGTACAACTCGAAGTAGTAACTACAAATTGTTTGCTATGATAGGTGGTAGCTAATGTTTATAGCATGAACACATGTCCACTGGCAGTACAAAAAAGCTTACAGTTTAATAAACTAATAAGCAACTTGCTACATAAAAACCAGCATGGAAATGTTAGCTCCAGTAGTAGCAAAGTGAATCAGGCTGATATGGTCATGTCCACATGATTTGCCAGGCCATTGTGTATGTTTTGTTTAGCTTACTTTAAGGACAGAGCACAAGTTGTGTGAATGATAAATAAATAATGTCATGCTTGTACATGCTACCTAATGTTGGCCAAGCTAATAATGATACTGGATTTAGTCACTGTACTGGTGGCCTATTGTGTTGGATGTTGTCTTATGTTAACCAAGCTAACAATGCAGACATCCCAAGCACGTATTACAAAATCTAATGCAACTCACGCAAATTTCTTTAGCTAATTGGGACAAGTGACAGATGCAGCAAGTGACAGAGAGACAGGCGGAGTGAGTGAGAGTGGGGGTTGGGGGGTGGTGGTGTTGACCTCCCTGAAATGAGTTTCTGCAGGTTGGGAGGTCTGACAGTGATGCTGGTTCCCGCCCTCATTTCAGTTGTCTAATGCAAGATGTTATATCATGGGGACAAAGATCAACATAAATAGTTGTGGAAGAAGTGAAAATCAAATTTATTCAAATAGTTCATTCCACTTTTGTGACAAATAATAGCATAAACAAGCTAACAAGGAGCAGCCTTTTAAAGTACAGCAGGCGTAATGTACATATAAATGCTGCTTTATGTTACTTTACTATAAGGGCAGTGAAAGACTTGCAGTATATTATGCATTTGGTTTGAGCTATTTGATTTAGATACTGCCTCTTGGGTCTGTCTTGATCTATAGTATGTTGCCCATTTGTTTTAGTTTCAAAAAGAAATGCATAGCTTTATAGTTTGACAACATAAGTGTGAAAAGGCTAAGCAGCTGCATCATAAGAGCTGTTGGACTGTTGGACAGCTGTGGACTAGTGGTTAGGGAGTTGGTCTTGCAATCGGAAGGTTGCCGGTTCGAATCCCGCCCTACCCATAGTTGAGATGCCCTTGAGCAAGGCATCTAACCCCCACACTGCTCCAGGGACTGTAACTGAAACCCTGCAAATATCTGTAAGTCGCTCTGGATAAGAGCGTCAGCTAAGTGTAATGTAATGTAATAAGAAAGGTAATATTTTCAGCAGTAGGCAATATGGAACATACAAAAATGAAGTAATACTTTAATAACTTTAATTTTGACAAACAAAGCATAGTTCTGCGTACCAAAGTAATGTAACGGTTGATCTGTGTTTTATGAAGCATTGGTGAATGTGTCATGAAATATTTTTATGGATGTGGTATACTGTCATCAGTTAATGTCAAGGCTAATGATGGCATGTTGTTCTGCTGTAAAGTGGCACTTTCCTATACTTTTCAATATTAAATATATTCAAGGTCATTGTGAAAGTATTCATTTGTAGGTAGAAAAACACATCCTCAGTGGAAGTCTTCTTGACAATTCAAATACATTGACTTTCACAAACTCTAATCTCCTAAATGTTGTTCTTTATTTTGCTCCCCAAATTTATGGGATTAATAAATAAATAAACAAACAGAACAAACGAATCAGCCAATTTGCTGTGAATGTGCTGATCTCTCAATCAGCAGTGAGAAAGAAGTTAGTGTTGTGTGTTTGTGCATGTTGATGTGCTGTGCATCAGTGCGGCCTCCTGAGCACTGCCTAGCTGCTGTGTTAGCATTGCCGCTGTGCGCTTGTGGGTTGTTAGCGCCTCTCTGGGCTCCTGTGCCTCACAATGATGCTAATTTAGTCTCATCAGTTTGTTATTAGCACCTTGTATAATAGGGTGGTGTGTTGGGGGGGGTGGTTTAGGAAAAAAAAAAACATATTTACAGGCCTCTAGTGTTGTTTTCACATGGAATTTTACTTCACAAGTGGGTCGTGTTACGAATTACCAGTGTTGTCAGCATCCAAAAGAGTAACTGATACACTAGTATGCCATTTTGTGTTTCCTTAGAGCTATCTAAAAATAATCAAAGAGGGGAAGAAGACCTTTACCCAAAAGTGTTTGCCAGAGACTTTTTCCTCGGTGTCGGCATGCTCTCTCTCTGCGGGTATGTGTGTGTCTTCTATTTACCTTTTGTCTCTCTCTCTCTCTCTCTCTCTCTCTCTCTCTCTCTCTCTCTCGCTCTCTCTCTCTCTCTCTCCCTCCCTCTCCCTCTCTCTCTCCCTCTCCCTTTGTCTCTCTCTCTCTCTAAAAATGTTTTCTTTTTTTCCACACCAGTAAAGATTGCCTGCATGCTTGCATGGTGTATCTAATTGACAGCGAGGCAAAGGATTTATGTTTTTTTTTTTTTTTGCTTAAAACAAATGTAAATTTCCTACTGTGTTCCCAGTGTAGTTTTTTCACCTTCTTGATGGAGAATTTGTTATGGAAATGCATGGCACATTACTGTAACCAGCAGAAGCAGAGATTTGAAAATAATGAATCCTGCTGGGAGGGAAGAGCTTTCTGCTTCCTTATTTATGAAGCAACAAAAAAAAAAAAAAAAAAAATGTAAGGGTCAGGACATTCCATGCAATTGGACTTTGCCACTGTTTTAGCAATTTCACGCTGTAAAAAAACGGGGTGTTCTACAATTCATCTGCTCAGTTGCCGCGACTGAGAAGCTCAGTTTAGAGCACCGTCAGAAGTGTATCTCTTGGGAAAGTAGAGTCCAGATAATAGAAAAATTGGAATGTGAAATCTTGGCTGTCAGAAAAATGTAAATGAAATAAGGCATTAATGCATGAAAAATTCTCTGATGGTTGAAAACGGACAGGAATTTTACACCTTATTCCCTGCCAGGTAATCAGCACTCAAATCTAATTCTAGCTGGCTTAATCAAGTATTTTTGTGCCATCTGTCAAACTGAGTTGCTGAATCTCCTCTTTGATGCAAGAGTACTTCCAGTGGGTGCACTTCTCATTTGACACACTTTATACATCTACTGCTGCCAGCCACACTAAATGTATGTTCTGCATACAGCCCAATAGGCTCTAAGTAGTGCTTGTGGTGGCTGTGGTGATCGAGATTAGCATGTTGCTAAAGGCCTTGCTGTTCACAGACCCAAGAGAGTGGATCAATGTTGTTTTGGCATAAACATTGACTAGGCTGAGGAAGTTTCAAAGGATTCTTCCTCACTTCCTTCTCCCTCTGTCGTTCCCCACTCTTTTTTTTTTTTCTTAAAGTTCATTAACATCTTGGCTGAAGGTAGAGTTTCTGTGAAGTGTAAATGAGGCAACCCAAGAGGATTCTGCTGTCAGGTGAGAGTATGGCTTCCTGCTTCCGACCTCTGACTAATCAGAACAAAAGTTTGTGAGCAGTGGCCTGCATGAAGTAAATAAAACCGAATGACAGTCAGTGTGAATGAACAGTTACACAGTATACCAAGCAATTACATACACCATTAGCATTTAGGAGTCTGCATGTTCTTTCAATAATTTTAGGACTCCATTTACATTATGACAAGCTATACAAAGATGTGGATCCCCCATTGTTAAAGGTGGTTGTGAACATATGAAAGCTGAAAAGAGGACATCTGGCCAAATGAATATATAAACAGGGCCATGTTCCAAGTTCTTCTCTCAACATATCCGAATACCATTTCCGTCAAGCCTCGAGGAGGGAGGCTGTTGTTTTCCTGAAATCTGCCATTTGCTGTTGCCTCTTCCACCTAGCATCTAGTAATGTGTACAAGAGGAACTCAATGCTGAGTGCCTGTTGCTACGGAAACAGCACTTTAAATGCATTGGGGTGGGGTGGGGTGGAGGTACTACAGCTTACAGCCACACTGGGGAAAAGTAGACTTCAGCCAGTAGTCGTACCCATCAATCTGATATCAGTATTTGTGAAGTTTCTTCTTCTTCTTCTTCTTCTTCTTCTTGTTTTGTTGTTTTACCGGACATAATCAGAGATTAATTTCGGAACATATAGAATTTTTTTGTGTGTTGTCACACCACACATTCTGCATTAAAGTGCTACATTCGCATCAAATACTTCATCTATGCCAGTCAGCCCTGATACCTGAGCTGATGTATAGTCTGTTCTATCCGATGTATAGTCTGTTCTATCCGATGTAGCACTGTCTGTGCATTATTGCTACTGTATCTAATGCAGCAATAATCCATAGACGTCTGCAGGACACTAATGATGGAGCACTTCTTTAGTCAACCCATGCACTGTCCATGGGCCAGACTTTTACTTCCTGATTTGTTTTCCTTTTAACAAATTCTACTAAAACTTTCATTACGTACTGCTTGTCCCCCTTGATTTTCTGCACACAACCAGCAATTCTAATTCAGTGCAGTTATCTCATCGCAGACCTGTCAATTATGTCTGTTTACATCTGGGTTTTTTAATTTAATTTATTTCTTTTTATTTCATTTATTTCTGGTGTCAAAAGCAAACTGTCATTTTGTCACCATCTGGAAATCACTTTAGGGCTTACAAAAGCACAGGAGGCATTCACTTTAAATGTACTAAGCAAATCATTAGCATATTCATAAAATTTACAAGGCAGCACTTGCCATAGTAAAGGTTCACACAAGTAAGGCTAATGCATTTATTTGTGTTCAGTTCAACTGAGGACAACTGCAAACCTGACACTTATTATTTTCTCCCATTAGGCATTTGACAAGCTGCCTGTTGGAAAATCAACTTCATGAGGCAACTGTGACAACTGAGGACAAGTCTGTAATTGGTGAGCAACACTGCCTCTTTGTTTTGCAGTCTTATAATACTAATCATTAATATTCATTAGCCACTATCAGTCACCATTAAAAATGTTCCCTAAGTTTTCATTCACTCACCTAAATTACTCCCTTAGAGTTAAACAGTTGCGTTTTACCATTTGTAAATCCATTCAGCATTCAGATCTGGCTGTAGGATCATTCAGAATCTGGCAGTAACACTTCAGCTAATCGCTTAGCGTAACTCACTGAAGCAGATTGGACCAGTTAGTGTAAAATGATCCTACTTCGCAAAAAAGTAGTGTTCCTGTAAGCTTGGCTGGGAGTTAATGCAAAAATAAATGCTTTGCTTAGTATGGGGCTCATAAGGTGGTAAAACCACAGGAATACTTGTTCACCCTTACCAAAATGTTCTAGAAATAACTCATAATAATTACTCATTACTCATAATAAGTCTTTGTAAAGCAAAATATGTTCCCTATTCTTAAGTTGTGTGTTTGATCATATTTAACATACAAGTAATTTAACCCACGCGTTCCCTACATTAAAATGGCCTCCTCTTCACACTCAGTAAATGCATTACAGGCAGCACACAATTACCACAACAAGCAGAACCCTTTCACGTCTGCCGTCATCTGCTGTTTAGCATGACACAAGCTCATGCAAATGTCACGTTAATGGCATACACCTGTTATTATGCCGAGGGGAGATACAAAAAGTTAAAATTAGCAGCTAATTAACAAAGAGAATGGGTAGTTTTTAATTTTCCCGAGTATATTTGTTGGCGTTTTTATGATGATTGCACACCTGTCAAAAGTTAACTCGCCTTGAAAGTGCTCTTACTGTAGTTCTCTCTATTAGTGCAGATTCCCTGAATGGTACTTGGCAGAAAATAAAAAATGTCATCCCGTATATTTAGCTGAGACTTGGTCGGGGCAGCAGGTCACTTTTCTAGCACTCATGCAGCCACTTCATGTTCGCATAAGCGCACTGCTGAGTGTCACTGAAATACACGAGGCCCATTGTGAGTTTGCTGAGCTGCTCCACTTTTTAAACAACGCTTAGGGGAGAGTTATGGCCCGACCGGGGCCAAAAGCTGATCTTGTGATCTCACCGCCACTACTGCTGTGCAGCAGGCTCTCTGGGCTGCTCTGAGTGTCATCACTTCAAACTTTGTCACACAAAGGCCTGAAGTAAGAGAGTGCTCGAAAGTTTTCTGCCCTCTCTTAATCATTAATAATTAACATGTAAAGGGTGATAGGACTTCGAAGTGCTATTCTGTCTGAACTGTAATAAAAAATACAACAAACATCCAAAACCCTTTGCATTACAGTTCTGATTTTGTTCTTTGATCACTGAAAACGACAACAATGATTTTTGTCGTTTTTTGTCATGAAGTGACATCTGTGTGTCCCTCACAACACGGTTCCTCTTCAGAGACCTCGGCTGCATGGTAGTTTGCAGATTCTCCCTTTTAACCTGTGCTCCGCCTTCGCTAATCAGTTCAGTCACAGTCTCCTGGCTACAGCAGTCTTTCTGCAAGAGATGAAGGCTCAATCTGATGTCATGTAATTGAATGTATTTATGCGAATCATGCCTAATGCTAATGAGCTCGGTGCTCTGTGGCATAATTATCTTATCTACACATGCAGCATTGCTCATAGCATGTAGGTTATAGTTAATCACACACATGAGTGTCACTCAAAGCTGCCATATAGGAGTGAGCAGAATAGGCGGCGGGCCCTAAATGGGCCCTAGGTGCGTTAAAAGATGCGCAGGTGCTCTCAGAACGATTTAGTTTTTGTCCATGATGTTTCCTCTCTTGAGCACATTAGAAGTCAAAGCAAGCATATTTTATTGATTAGCACATCTGAAGAACCGTCTGTCAGAGATAATTATGCATTACATTACATTACAATGCACTTAGCAGGCGCTTTGATCCAAAGCGACTTACAAAAAGAGGATACATACAAGCTACAGATATGCAGAGGAACTCAGAGTAAAACAAAGGTGTACCAAAGTTAGTGCAGCCAGGGAACAGGACAGTGTTGGTGAGTGGAGGTTAGTGTTAGTGCAGCCAGGGAACAGGACAGTGTTGGTGAGTGGAGGTTAGTGTTAGTGCAGCCAGGGAACAGGACAGTGTTAGTGAGTGGAGGTTAGTGTTAGTGCAGCCAGGGAACAGGACAGTGTTAGTGAGTGGAGGTTAGTGTTAGTGCAGCCAGGGAACAGGACAGTGTTGGTGAGTGGAGGTTAGTGTTAGTGCAGCCAGGGAACAGGACAGTGTTGGTGAGTGGAGGTTAGTGTTAGTGCAGCCAGGGTACAGGACAGTGTTGGTGAGTGGAGGTTAGTGTTAGTGCAGCCAGGGAACAGGACAGTGTTGGTGAGTGGAGGTTAGTGTTAGTGCAGCCAGGGTACAGGACAGTGTTGGTGAGTGGAGGTTAGTGTTAGTGCAGCCAGGGTACAGGACAGTGTTGGTGAGTGGAGGTTAGTGTTAGTGCAGCCAGGGAACAGGACAGTATTGGTGAGTGGAGGTTAGTTTTCTTAGAAAGAGAAGCACTCTCAGAAGAGAAGAGTCTTCACAAGCTTCTTAAGGGTCGAGAGGAATGACCCTACTCTTGTAGCAGCTGGTAGCTTGTTTCACCATTGAGAGACTACAACAGAGAACAGTTCAGACTGAGATTGCCTTGTGTGAGAATAGGGCAAGGCCAGACAGTTTGTATTTGAAGATCGCAATGCCCTGAAAGGAAAATAAGCCTTAATTATAGCCTTCAGATAAGCAGGGGTGGACTCTGAAGTTACTTTGTAGGCTAGACTCAAAGCCTTGTGCTTAATGTAATTCACACAGGCCCCGGGAGCCAATCCAGGTTGACGAAAAGAGGAGTGACGTGCGTCCTTTTGCGATGATTGAACACCAGCCGCGCCACCACGTTCTGGACCATTTGCAACCGGCCAGGTGAGAGCTGCAGTAATCCAGGTGAGACATAACCATAGGCATTAATGGGTGGTTAATGACAAAAACTGGGAATGATGTTGCAGTTGCAGCACCATTCAGTGAAGTTCATTATAGGCTCTGTTATTGTACGAGAGCTGTTTGAACCTAGAGGTCAAATTAGACTTTAAATACACACAACTATAGTGTTGGTGCTAATTACCAAATCTTTAAATGACTGAGATGGTCAACATAAAGTGTTAGGCTGTGTAAATAAAAGGGTGGAAAAGATTACAGTCAGGACAGTTTCTTTCCTTTCTTTTAGTATTTGCCCCAGCGTGATTAGGATATTGTGTTCACAGAATCACGTTTCTTATTGTTTTAAATGTATTTTTATTTATTTAAATGAACAGGATTACAGGAAAATGAATAAATGATTGTTCATCAGGTCCAGAGTTAATATAGTTTGAATTTTTTCATTAATTTTTATTTCGTTTTTTAATTCATTTGTTAGTTTCAGTTTAGTTCTGGTTAGTCTAACAACTACATTCACAGTTTATTTTGAGAATTGGCTAGTTATAGTTTAGTGTTTATTCTATAGTCTTAGTTTTATTTTTTTAAATCTAAAATCTAGCTATCCTGCTCCTGTGGGGTTTTGATATCATGGTGACACTTCCACTGCCAAATTTAGGCAAAAACATTTTGAGCAGCACACAGTGGAAAAAACTGAGCATGCATTGCATTAAATCAGCCCTGCCTTAAGTGGAAATAGGCTATTTATGTCTGCCCTCCACTCTCCAGCCAAACTGATGAGGGTTTTCCTAACCTCTGCCCGATGCGTCACCCACCATGAGCTATGCACTTGCCCCGCTGGTGAGAAGTGTGTGTGTGTGTGTGTGTGTGGGTGTGTGTGTGGAGGGGGTGGTGACGGGGTCCCAAATCATTTGCGGCTCCAGTAATAATTCATCACACAGACCCTGGGGACAAGTTATCAGCAAAGTAATTACAGAGGAGCGGCCAAAAGCTGGGGTGCAAAGGGGGGGCCCAGGGGCTTTCGCGGGGGCAGCCGGCCCCTCACAGCTCTCTACTCTTTCAATGGAGAACAGGATCACACTGGGATTTCTGTGGGGCATTGATAAGGCTCTTGATAAGACCCCACTAGGCACTCATAATACATCACAGGCACAACCTTATTAAACCATCAAAAGAGGCAATACAGTGTGGTTAAATATATGTTAGCCTCGTTTTTTACCTAAGGAGCCAGTATCCTTGCAAGGGTATATTTTTTAATCCGGTCAATGAGGTGATTTATCACAATGAGGTCTAACGTTGAATTCCTGTGTACATTTCCAGTACATAGAAATTATGACAAAAGGCTGATATCCTAGTGTTTACAGAGAGGAAATATAATTCATCTACATAGAATTGAATTAATCTACAAACCTCACACTAACTGTGACTACAGTACAATGCTTTAACAAGGCATTTAAATAGAGATGTTTTTCTCTACAGTATAGTGTCTGTTAGTTGTTTAAGTACAGACAACCATCTCAAAACTTTGATAAGACTTTGAGAGCAAAGCATGTAAAAGTACATAAAATTAGTATACCACACATTAAAAGAGTATAACCCTCTGGTGAATAATTACAAAATTATATTTTACTCTCCTGACCTGCAGCAACCATGTGAAAAAAAAAAACAAAACAAAACAAAAAAACAAATAGCGATGTTTCATAAAAACCTACTTATATAACTCTTAGGACTATTATCACCTACACCTGAACCAACTGCACTTAATCAAAGATCATGAGTTTATCCTAAGTAATTGTATTTATGAGATAAGGGTCATGAAAAGTGTGTCTGCTTTTCTCCCTCTCACAGGTGAATAGTTCATAGCAATGAGTACTGCTGAACCAGCAAGTAACCCATCTTTAATATCAGCCAAGGAAGGCCTTCAAACTGAGTGTGTGCGAGCCTCCCTCAACATCTCACAATATCTTCAAAGATGAAGCAGTCAAAACTGGCATATGTTTACAAAGCAGTCACATGAATTATACATTCTCAGCCATGCTACTCGGAGGCCTGGTGAGAACTACATTTAATTATATCAAAAAGTTAGCTGAATTCCTCTGGGATTGGCCCCAGACATGCTCCTCGTAGAATCAAAAAGAAAAGTTCTGGTGTCTTGTTGGACCGTCCTGTGAAGTGTGGCCCCAACCACCCCTTCCCATGGTGAGGCAGTCACTTTGAAGAGGAGCTATGTGGTGGTTTGTGGGTTGAGGAAAAAAAAGACGCTAGGCATTCCTGAAACGATGGCTCAGACAGTACATTGAGGACCTGTGGAGGAGAGGAGATAACCCTCTCGGTTCCCTGGAGGGGGCTGGTGGAAAATGCTATGCACCGACGCATAGATTTCACCAGTCTCATCTGCGCTAGTGTTACGCTGGGAGATGACGACATGCTGAAGTTAAAACGCTGCTTAGTTTGGGGAGCCAGGAGTCCCAATAACATAGAGTGATATTCTGTACACATTTACATTTTTGTAAGAACAACTGCTGTGCCATTTAGTGCTTTAACACATACTGTCTAAAGTTTCATCTTGCACTGACCCTGTGTGTTCCTCCTGAGTCGTTCTGAATTTTAGAATTAGAAGAACACTCATAAGAAGACCCAGTTCCGTCGTGACTTGAGAAACCTGAAAGATCAACTTGATGGTACGTATTACCACAGTGTAACTGCTGGGAGGTGCTTGCATTTTATGAGCAGTAAATCCACATGCTGTTATGTTTTCTGAGCTCCTGAGGCCTCCGTAGATTTACTGAGAGGGTGAAAGGAACGGGAGTATTTATCGTGTTTTGGTTTTTGGTGTGGGGCCCAGTTGTGTTAATGGCCCCACAGATGTAGTGATATTTCATTATGATGTCTTTAAATGTACCTTTCAGCTTAAGCGGGTTTAGGTAACACTCATTAAGTGCCTACATTAATTACATTGTGCTGTAGAGGAAATATATAGCAATGCATTTAGGATCAACAACTTAATGTAAGTTGGGTTTGTTTTAAAGAGCAATTTCATGTTTCATTTATTCCAATGACTTACTACACACTGAAGAACACATTTTCAATAGTTTAGCCCAACTTTGGAGCTTCACATTCATTAATATTGTCAAGTGAAATCATAAACAATTGAGGCAGATGAGATGTGTGGGCCTATATGATCAATTCACAGTATGCTACTCCGCAGTCAGCATTGCCAGGCTATGTCTGAATTGCTACTGCATGTAAAGAGTGTGTGCATCACAAAGGCATGGGTCATGTTTTTATTCATTTTGTAGGGCTACAGATGCTAGGAACACAAACTGATTGAATGTATTGATGTGATAATCGCCCACTGACAATGTCTACCTTATGCAGCAAGTGCACGGGCACTGGTATGTACAATTTATATTCATATTACTATGAAAAACGTGGACTACTTTTAAGCTATCCAAAAAGTAATTAATTGTATTTATTGAGTCAGTTTTTATTTCTGCTGTTAAATACTATACTTAGTCAGCTTGAGCTGCATCTTGTATGTATGAATTGTGCTATATAAGTAAAGATTATTATTATTCTACTATCAGCCTCAACAAGGAAGACCACATGACATTCAACCAATGGAAAACACAGAAAACTAAAGATGTACTCATTCATTTGACACCCGATAACACACAATGACAATGACATAAAACACAGCCAAGCCCAGGAAACAACTGTTTGAATTTTTATTGATCGTTTAGCAAAGCAAACATCAAAGTATGAAGGCATCATTTCAATGAGTCTCATCTGATGCACTGCATGGCACCACTTACTGAAGCAAATCATTTCATCTGACAGAAAGAAAAAAAAACATTAACATTTCTTTTTTTGCTTTTTGAGAAAGAAATTGACAATCACTGCATTCACCGCAAAAGAACTAATCAATGGCCCTCAGCCTATCTGATATATTAAACCACCACCGTGTTGAGATCATGTACTGTCGTCTAGAATAAGGCAGGTTATTGAGACATAATTCCAGACAATCAGATGGAAAAATATGGGCAAGGAAACAGAGCGTAGTTATGCAAAAATGGAAAAGTCAGAAAACAAACCCTGGCATGCACTGGGACGCACACCATGAAGAACTAATTTGTTCAAAGATGCATCTAAATGGAGCTGTCAGGCTAGTGAGATGAATGTATTCCCCTTTAATAAGCTCCTGCGAAGTAATGGCAGCTTTGAAGATCAGCGGTGATCAATGCCCTTTCCAGGGATGATTATTATGGTGGTAGTTGGTTTTTTTTTCTCACATCAGTGCTTGTTTAGAGGTGTTTCAAAGCAAACGACATCACTCATGTGCGCCCCCTACAGGCACCAGAGCAGAACTAAAGTGAGTGGAAGCCTAGCATCAGAAGGCAGATGGAAAAATAAAAACACATTTGAGGGAAAAAAAAAAAACAATAAATGGTAAGTGCTGTCTGTCTGATGCACACATCCCATCCATTCCGCACTGGTTAAATAACTTGGTCTAAAAGCCCGCGACACTTGGTTTCAAAATCCACTCACACTCCGGTGGAGAAGGGGGATGAGGAGAGTTTTAAAACTAAAACTGATTATGAGCTTTACTTGGCATTGTCAGCATCAATCAGGTGTAGTGTTAACTCATGAGCACAATCCATGGCGTCTAAGCCCGATATTTGTCAGTTATTACAATTTTTTTTAAACAATGACTAATCTTGCTCTATTCACTCAAGTCGTCCTCTTAGTATACAGGCTTCTCAAGTGTTGTGAAGGAGAAATGGCATGGGCATGGTCTTCTCCTTCCTCATGCTCTCCTACAGACTACTGACTGGGGAAAAAACAGCTCACCTCCAGCACCAGGATGCCCCAGTGGATTATGGGAGTTTTCAAGCAGCATCTCAGTGAGGTATGACCGAGTACACCCCGCCCCACCACCTCAAATATCTCTGATATGTTCATTTATACAATTGTATCAGGAAATACGTGTACATATAGGTATATCTCATAGCTATGTCATTTCTTTTTCATGTCAGCATGAGAGAGGGAATCAGGGGTTGAATAGAATAGGAAACTAGTGATTTAGAAGCACGGTCCTGGGCCTTGCTCAGTGTGGTGTGTGTGTGTGTGTGTGTGTATATGTGTGTGTGTGTATGATGTGTGTGCCTTCACACAGTTTGCCGGCTCGCCCTCGGAGGCTGATTGTCTTCTCATTCCTTCCTGGGTTCCTTCTTCAGCTCCGTGGCATCATCTGGGAATGGTGACAGCACAACAGCCGTCAGATACAAAGGGAAAGAAACACACACACACACACACACACACAAAGATGCATTTAACACACACACACACACACACAAAGATGCATTTAACACACACACACACACACACACACACACACACACACACACACACACACACAAACACACACACACACACACACACACAAAGATTTATGCAACTCACACAACACACACATACACAAATAAATATGCACAAAAAAGTGTGCACATATGCATGCACGCATACACACACATACTCTTAGACATACATACACAAAATACACATACAGACAAGCAAACCTGCACATAAACATACGTGCAAACACACACACACACACACACACACACACACACACACACACACACACACACACACACACACACAGAAATAGGCACTCACAAACACACCCCCTGTATTGTCTCAGTACAGAGTATCTAAGATCTTTGAGATCTTTGGGAAGTAAGCCTTTAGGGTCACTCAGTAAGCCTGCGTTTAAAAAAAAAAAAAAGTCTACTAGGTGAACACCTGACTTGATACCCACTCGGACAAATACTTAAGCACCGAAACACACTCTATAAATTGCCCCCAGGATGTTTTCATGACACTTATCTTTCATGACTTGCCCCAACACCATGTCCTAGCTGTAAGTGACGTGATTGAATGTGTGCGACAGAATCAGCTTTACTACTTCATTTTCTATTGGACTGTCCTAACTGAATGCGACGCAATGCAGTGCGACACAACGCCATGCTACGCGACTTCTCTAAAGCCTTTTTGTCGCTTGGTCCGTTTTTATTTTAGTCGCTTCGCATTGAAATGGACTTGGGAACAAAGGTGCACGTCTAAAGATGGTGGACATAAAACATTCAGCGGAGATAGTCGGACAGTCGCTTGCAGTTAGGACATAGTGTAAGCAGTTAGCCGTAAAAACAGATGAGGAAACGCTTGGACCCTGCTGTTCCCCCCGTCAGTAATGAGGTGATGACAGGAGGCTGCTTACTGATTGCCAAGCAGGACAAACATACAGGAAATGGACGGGATCCAGCGCTCGGTGCTCTGCTCATTCTTAGTCGGCAGGGCCGGTAGCGAAGATGGTGATAAATGATGCATTCCCTATGTTTTTCTGCGAGTCAATTCTGTTTAAGTTATACACTAACGGTTCACTTCTGCGGTGTCTCTAAAGGCAACAGGTTCAGCTTTGTTTATAAATAATGTAGTTAACGTGGCCCCCACAGGATATCGTTATTGATGTCTGACCTGTAAAATTTGATAGTAAGGGACCTGGAAATGCCAAAAAATGTGTCAGGGCCCTCCTTTTCAAAACTGATTTATCAGCAGGCCCCGATCCTTCAGTGGCAGTATGTGTCACCGCGCCGCCATGGTTAGCTGGCAGGCGTTAATGTAATGCTGGGATTTATTCTGATAGCATCTATTGCGGCGGGCTCTTGATCACATCCGTGTGAGAGCCCGCTGACATATTTGTATCAGAGCAGCAGCCACTACTGATGCTACTGCTGATGCTACTACTGCTGCTGCTGCTACTGCTGCTGATTAGTGATTAGTTTTGTGGGTATGCCACGCTAGCAACGAGAGGAGAGAGGGGGCGGAAAGGAGATGCCAGGCCTCTTCAAGGCACACAGAGAGAGAGAGCGAGAGAGCGAGAGAGCGAGAGAGCGAGAGAGCGAGAGAACGAGAGAACGAGAGAACGAGAGAACGAGAACACAGCCATCTTCGTCAAGAGGGATAAACAAGAGACAGAAAGTACTTTTAGAGAACATGAAATGGAGAAAAGTGTCTGTGTGTGTACGTGTGTACGAGTGTGTGAGTGTGTGTGAGAGAGAGAGAGAAAGAGAGAGACAGACAGAAAGAAAGAAAGAGTGAGAGTGTGAATCTATTTCCCCCCCTTACCTTTGGACTGATTGCTGTCTGTTTGAGTTAATTCAGGTTCTTGCGAGTCCTCGCCCTGAGCTTTCATTTCAATTAGGTGGAATGGGAGCAGAGAGGGAGAGAGGGAGGGAGGGAGGGAGAGAGGGAGGGAGAGAGGGAGGGAGGGAGGGAGGGGGGAAAAGAGATAGTGAGAAAGAGTGCAGATGTGACAGGAGTTAAAGAGCTTCACAGGCTGGAAGAGAAAGCCTGGGTGTCGCACTTGGGCAGCTCTGTGTGTGTGTGTGTGTGTGTGTGTGTGTGTGAGAGAGAGAGAAGGAGAGAGAGAGAGAGATAGTGTCTCTGTGTCTCTCTCCGAGGGGGTAAGGGAATATGTGCATAGTTTATATTCAGACACTGCTACTCCAACCTCTGATAAATCTTCTGCGCTGTAGAGGTATAGTTTTGATATCTATGCATCTGATTCTTCTGCATGCCACTGCATCTAAACTAAAAGCACATGTCTTTCGACATAGCTCAGCTCAATGTCCACCACCAGTGTAAACAGCATGCCACATGGCAGGGCATATAAACTGCCCAGAGGGCACAGGCTAACATAAATTAGATTAGATTAGACTAAACTAGATTAGATTAGATGAGATTAGATTAGATATACACTTTATTGATCCCGGTGGAAATGTAGCACTTCACCATGCCGCCTATAGATGCACTGCTCAGAGGACGGACCCTGGAATAAAAAGAAATCACTACACCCATCTGAATGGGCTCCGCTGACCTGGGTCAGGGATGCACTTCCTGTTCTGAGAGTGTAGTTCAATCAGTCATCAGAATTGGAGAGCATCCAACCCACTGCCTTTGAGCTAAAATGATACACAACATATTGTGTTCACTTATTTGTATTACATACAAGTTTTTCTTCCTTTTGATATGTTTGATATTATAAGATATTTAGTGTAACACGGTGGGCCTACTGAACACTGCAATTTCAATTCGGGTCATACACAGGAAAGTTCTGTACATACTGTTTTCACAAATAAAGCTGACTTTGACTTTGACTCTGGCTGGCTCTGGGTGTGGTGGAGTTGTGCCTTCGTCCTATCTGTGCCCTGTGCTGTACTGTCAGAGTGGCTGACTCTAATAGGCTGTAGGTAAGCATAGTTTCTCCAAATGAGTATGCTTGTCTGTGCATTTGTGTGTGTGGCTGTGTGTGTGGCTGTGTTTGTGTGTGTGTGTGTATGTGAGAGAGAGAGAGAGAGAGAGAGAGAGAGAGAAAAAGAGAGAGAGAGTCTGTGTGTATTTGTGTGAGTGTGAGTGTGAATATTATTGTGTGTATTTATGTATTAGTGTGTGTGTGTGTGTGTTTGGCTGATGAAATAAAAAGAAAAAAAAAACAATCCAGGCACTATCCACTTAGCATTTGAAGGGTGGAGAAGAAAAGAATGAACAAAAAAACAACAAAAAAAAAGATGACGACTTCTTTTTTCTGTGATATTAAAAAGGTTAGAGGCAGAGTCTCTGCTTGCCTTATGGCAACAGAAGAACAGTAAGGAGCCGCTACCCACAGCACCTCTCTCTGAGGGGAGGAATATAAGAGAGCTCTCTGACGAAGGCTGACATTCTAACCATGCAGCGTGCACACAGCACCCTTTCTTTGTGGAGGGCAGGGCCTGCAGCACTTTCCTCTTTATCTCTCTCTCTCTCTCTCTCTCTCTTTCTCTTTTTCTCTTTCCCTATCTCTCTTTTTCTCTCTCTAATATCTCTCTGACATGAAAGGACGTCGGCGCTTCTCTGCGCTTACCTTCAGTGGTGCTGGTGTCACTGTCCTTGGACGGTTCACCTTGCTCTGCATTAAGGCCTCTACATTTGGCAGAGGGAAATGGGCTTGATGCCTATGAATTTGGGGTTCTCTGGTGGCAGTGGCAAAAGCAGCATGCCTCTTAGATCCTGAATCATCCGTACAATGTTCTTCTGCTGCTCCATTATCATCTCCTGCTTCACCAGCATTTCATGCAGGAGAGCTAAAACATGTCAGACAGAAACAAGCAAAACACATAAGCCATCAGTCATCAGTTTGTTCATGTGTGTGTGTGTGTGTGTGTGTGTGTGTGTGTTTATTTATCGACTGACTGGTTGATTGATTGATAATGATAATGATAATTCTTACATCCACACATTCCACTACACATAGTGGTACGTTTGAGGCGCTGTGCAGGTGAGATGGATGGTGCTGCGTCTACCTCTGTGACTGACTGGCCCTGGTGCTGTACTGACCCTGACAGCTCTGCCACATTTCCCTGGCTTAGGAGGTCCCTGTCATTGTTAATTTCTGGGAAATTTGCCATTTCAATGGCTTGGCGTATTGAAGATCCCAGAGAACTGCCATGCTAGGAGTCAAGTATACAAGTCATGATTTAAATCCTTTATCTGATTGGTTTTAAAATCTGAAAACTGTTATTCAATTTACTATAAATTGGCTGCTTACACAAAGTTGCTTTATCAGTCATGTTATTATTTATAATCACATTACAATTTATGATGATATTGTGGAATTGTGGAATTTAGACTTTACCTGGTATTCAGGGATGTCAGTGGAGGATTCACCATCTGGGAGGATTGTACAACCTCCTCCACTCACCAGGTACCGCTTAAAGGGCTTTTGAATAGTGGGGGGTTTGGGAAGAGGTCTCCTTTTAGGAGTACCCATTTCCTCCTCACTATCCTCTTCAATGATGTGCCTGCTTGGTCTTTAGATGCAAAAAAAACACAAAGTTTACATAATCATGTTTAAATAACAAAAGCATCTGTGACACTGAGACATTGATTTAGCAGAGTAATTGATTATGCATCCCTGATGTTTAGAAGACTTATTAATACATTTTCAGGAATCCAAAAATGTAGATATATTCAAAAAAAATGAATGAGTCATCAATTTAACAACATTTAAAAAAATGTTGCTCATAAGGATGTGCACAACAAATGTAAACAAAATATTTCAAGAGTCCCAAAATTCCTACTTGATCCTTCTTTTCATTGGCCTGCCAGAGACATTTTCTGCCTCTGACTGCAGATCTGACTGCTGCTCTGCAAGATGCAGCTTGCGCCTTGCCTCATGGTAATCATCTGTTTAGAATAGAGTTCAACTTTAGTATTATGTTGCTTGTTGATTTATAACTCTTGTTGGTTTATTGTTATTATAAGTACAGTTACACATACTTGCTGTGTATAACACCCTGGCATTATATGCAGCCCAGGTGTTATTGGGCTCCTCCATGTTTTTTATGGCTTTATTGATGTTGTCTGCCTTGTACGGAGGCCACCAGCAGACCCCATCCTTCACCCATGAACAGGGCACCACCTCTACCTCCGCCGTGTTGTCAAAACAGACGATATGGTACATTTTCTGCAATGACAAAACAATTCCCCAATAACTCTGTTTAATCTTACAGCAAAAATGGTATTTATAGAGTACATCGGTCATTGGAGTATTACACACCTTTAATATTATGGCGATGAGAGATGGCATTTTAATAATAGCAATTGTGTGTATATTATGACGAAGAGGTTATAAAGTTTTCTAATAAAGTATATGACAATATGTTTCCCAAATGCATTCATAGAACAACCTAGTATTTACATCACAGAAGAAAATAACAAAAAACAAAATGGTATATATCTTTTGCATTAATGTCTTGGCTACTGAATCAATACAACTATTTTACAAGTGGTAAATATAATTGGGGATTAATTAAGATGTAGAAGAGGAACAACAACAAAGCTGTCCCTAGTCTCTAATGGAACTCTGACATACTTTTGTATCCCTTGAAGCTGTGCACATTTAATCTCTGGTGAAAGACCAGAAACAGCAAAGATACCTATTTCAGAGGAGCCTACAGGATAACTAAAAAAATTCTCTTTTTTTGTGTACTTCTTGTACATGACATAGTATAGTCCCTCAGAAAGCAGAATGTTTTGCACTATAACAATGTCATTATCAATCTTCATGCAATTGTCACCATATGAGGTCTTAATAACAACACCATCCATAATAAGTTGTTTGAACTGCTTTACAGTGGTGCCCATTGACTCAGGGACTGGTCCTTCTCTGTGCTGCTGTTTGGCAAATGGGTTTTGTTTCTCATTGTTTATTTCTGTACTGTCGAATTCAGAGACACGTCTAATTACCTGTGACAAAGGACTGTGTGGTTTCCTGACCATTTTTTTTAATGTTTGTAAATAATTTTCAAAAGGGAATGCAGAAATGAGGTCTAAGTGACCATGAGCTTTGACGTCATCGCTGAGGTGAACTAGACCATGTACATTGTATACCACAAACTGGCTACCATATAAATTACTGAAATGTTCCACAAATGAGAACAGTAATGTACGAGCAAACTCATTTAAAACAAAACATAATGAAGGACTAGCTAAAATGTGAATGGCCACCGAAAGCAACATGAAATTACTGTACACCTCCTCAGCTAACACACCCCTAAGAACAACTGGACCTGTATATAAAAGAAACTGCCTCAGTTCCGTTGCTTTCCACCTTAGTCTCTCATTTAGTGCTCTTGGTTTCCTGGCAAATTCAGCTGGTATAAAAGCTTTTAAACAAGCCAATTTGTCGGATATGATACTGCTCTGACCAGCAGATATGCGACAACGCTGAGGCCCAGTAGTACCCATCCACAAATCTAAAAGTTTGCGTACCACACCAAGACACACCAAATGCATGTAATCATGGGGGAAACAGCTCACCATACCAATATTCAAATCAGAAAAAGGTGAGTGCCCCTGATGATGATCTTCATCACTACAACTCTTGAAATGCTCATCAGTTCTACGAACAGCATGTATATCTGGGAAAGTCATGCGATGATTATTGTAAACACCTGATTGTACACATTTGTCACATCCATAATAACCTGTGTGAGTTTTAATGGCTTTAATGTAGGCTCTAGCTGGAGCATCACATATGATTGAACTTACTTTAACAAAATACTTTCTTTCCACCTATGAAAAATCCATCTCCCAACTTTTTTAGTTCACTAACAAGAGCCCCGAGGTATTCTGCTAAGGAAGTTGGTTTGGATTGACCACAGAACAGCCCAATCAGTACAGGTCTTTTCAAACAATCTGGCACTTGTAACATGCCCAAAATTGGCCAGAACTGAACAGAGGAACTTTTAAAAAGAGGTAACCCATCAATATTTAACTGCAATTTAAACAAGTGTCTATCCGGAACTTTGCTTGACAGTTTCTCAAAAATCTTACTAAATGAATTAATCACTCCAAAATAGTAGAAAGAACCACCAGCTAACTTTTCCACATGATAATTTGTTTTAGTTTTTAGCAAAGATCGACCATCTTTTGGAAGGCAAGGATGATAACCTCTGAGTATGGAGAGAAGTGCTGAGAGAGCAACTAAAGATACATGAAAGCGAACTGCCCAGTCTGATAAATCAGATTCTAAGTTGGAATGGGAAACACTGTCATCATCAGAACTTTGATCATATTCAATTTCGTTTCTAACACCCTCTTCAAGCATGTCTATATCACACAATTGAGAATTGACAGTAGAGTTTTCAACATCATTGTCCTGAGCTAACTCTGTCTCAGAATTGCCAGATATTTCAGTTTCCAAAGAATCAAGTGTGGCATTAACTCTTCTAAGGGCTCTTTTGCGAGTGTTACGCCACTGATTGCAAGCCATTATGCTGAAAACAAAAGGAAAAACAAGGAAAACAATTAGAAGAAATGTTTTATTGCAAATAAATAAATAGATATTATTTTAATAAATAATACATATATATACAAAGGGTGGACCAGAAAAAAACTGTACCACTCTTTAAATGACTATATCTCCTCAATCATTTTAGGCTACCAAAAAAATACGCACCGTGCGTACCATCACCTATGGAGATAAGAGTAAGGACCACAGCTGCCAACACTGCCGTTTTCCCTGGGTTTCTTTCGTATTTCAGACCCATCTCCTCCCCCTCCCCCTCAATCCCCCGTAATTTACAATGTCCAAACGTCAAATACCATGTTGACATGAATGATGAAAGACATGAATAATTAAATCATTAGCTGATGTTCTATGGTTACCAGAGATTGTGTATGAAAGGTAATTTTGTCTTACACGATAAATACCCTATAATTCTAACCAAATTGTCGATTATCTGGCAACCCATACTGTTATGGTTAGCGGTCGCCCTTTTCAACATTCTATTTTGAGACTACTCTTGAGTGCACTGGCTGCAAAGACGGCCTCTCATTTTATGTGCAGTCAGTAATCTCGCCTAGTCACGATGGAGAGCCAAAAATACACTTTCTGTGGCGCATTCACAGTATTAAAAAACAAGAGGAAAAGATGAAGTGGAGGATAAGACGAGAAAGCACTTGTGCGGTTGGATGAAACACAGGTAGGATAACTTCTGTAACAGCATAAGCCGGCGTTGGTTAGCTAACCTTGTTTCTACATAAAGTCAAACTGATCCAAAGTGGCAATACTTTAAGACATAGGCTACCACAAGTACACTTTTTTGGACTTCTGCCGAGTTTTGCTACTTAAATGTTAGCAGGTATGATAATTTTGATGCAACTGGCAGGAGGAGAATTAATTTCAATTAGAACGGTAATGCTTTTTTAGCTATAAACTATACGCTAAAACGCATGGTCTGGGGGTGGGGTTGTACCTCACGATTTTTTCTGCAAGCGCCCCGGCACGTTTTAATGATTGCTGATTGAATCATTAATTTAATGATTCCGACTCCCGCACTTTTATGTTTTTTTTTCTGTTCTCTGTCACTAACGCACGGAACAGGCACAAACACAGTAGGCTATCGGCGTTTAACAGAATTAAGAATGCACTTTTTCACGGACACGTGTATATTTCTACTCCTTATTGCTTTTATCTAGTTGAGTATTTATCGTACATATTTATTTGTAGCTCTAAAAAAGGAGGTCTGGACCTCGGTGGCCACAGCTGCATGCCATGAATAGGATCACAACATGAACGCTTGTCGTCCCTGACATGGATGTATATGATATACAAGAGAATACTTCTAAAAAAGACAATGAAGCAAAGGTAGGACACTGTGCTCGCTGTGTAGTGATACTGCCTGCATGTTTGACTGGTGGCAGCGGTTAGCTCGTTTGCGGTAGGCTACATAAAACATTATGACAGATGAGGACTAGCTAACGGTCGCTATTCTTACAGCAGCATGTGTTATATATGTTATGTCTTATATAAATGATAAATGTCTGTAAATGAAATAGATTTTAACACAATAACATAACTGAATCTTACTGAGTACGAATGTAAGATTTATTATTTACAATTATGTATAATATGATGTACCTGTTGTGTAGCCTATAGTTAAAACACCGTACTGCCTAAACTTTAAGTTTGAAATGGGGAACTGTTTCAGCGCATAACACATTGAAACTGAAAGGAAAATTAAAACGGATATCCGCATGAAAACCTTGCAGCTGTTTTCTGTCTAGCGGTGTAGTTGCCGGTAATATTTTTGAAGATAACAAAGTGCACTTACCTTCTTCAGTATTTGCGCTGGAGAAACTGGAGTATGAGGGTTCTTTCTCACGGTAGTGGTGTTGAAATTCCCGGGCATTGGTCAGTCTTTTGGCTTGCCATAAAGATGCCAAAATGCAACCCGAATACGTCACGATGCAGTCCCGCTCTTCACCCAATCTTCGGGTTGACTTGACATATGCCATAACTCAGCCAAATGATGACTTATCAATGGCGCCTTTTAATGTATTGTGGTAAGCCATAAGCACACCACATTGAAGCCAAATACCAGGGCTTTGGCTAACCAGATATATGCCATAACTCAGCTGTATCACTGGCGTCTTTTAGTCTTTTATGATAAACCATAAACATGCCAAAGTTTGGCCAAAGCCTTAATGCTGTGCCAAAATAAATCCAAAAAATGCCAGATGTATGCCAAACCACAGCCAAAATGTTTGCTATCTGGGGAATATAGTGATTTAAGCGGAATCATATCACATCTGGCAGTGGTCTGGCAAGCGGAGTCGTTTCACGGATCTGTACCGCATCTGTAACGCCATGATCCGACGGCGCTGGAAGGGCGCTGGTCCTTGTCGGTAACAACCCTGATGAACGAAGTCAAAACGGCTTCGGCCCGATGTGCGTTTGGACTCAGGAACGAGTCAGTGAAGCGGACCCGTTCCACATCCAGCTCTAATCGTACTGCGGGTGCGACCCAGTTCCGTTACAGGGTCCAATGGCTATCTGGGAACCGTGCCCCAACATGGCTCTCAAACATGACATCAATAATGACACTCCAAATAATAAATATTTAAATTAATTTGAAAAAGTTGGTGTTAATAACAGGGGTTTTTTTTCAACACATTGGAAAACTTGCAATACGTCAATCATGGAGTGAGAGCTGTCTTTTCTCATAGTAACAAACAGAACTGCTGAATAGAAATGGGGTGATTAACAAAAGTGCTTTTCTCCAGAGCATATGAATTATATGACATTCAAACTGCATGATCAGTCTGTTGACTGTTGACTAAAACTGGACCAGTTGTAATATTTTCTGACTTGTGTCTGATGTTTTTTTCACTCAATGCCAGAACTAGCCTGTTAGCTAACTTTGTTAACTATCTGGATTAACATACAAAGACAGTCCCAACCAGAGATTCTAGAACTCTTTGCCTCAACCGTGCTTCAGTAGGGATCAATAAAATGCAGCATGAGTGCAGACCAGGGAATATCCACACAGCAAAAGGACACCGTGGCGGATCCGGCGCGGAGGTAGCACAGCTTCCGGAACGGATCCATGAAACGGGTCCGTATCGGCATCCACTTGCACGCCGTGACGGATCCGTTAAGAAGGCGGATCGCGGATCCGCGATGGCTCCGCACTATATTCAATCCGCATCCGCTATTCAAACCTCACCTCCGTGGCGGATACATTTTGGACCCGCGAACTGACACATACATCCTCCACGGACCCGCAGTGGACTCAAAATCAAAACAGCTGACGGGCCGGATCCGTTATGGACCAGTACCAATATCAAATTACATTTAATGGAACGTTATAGGCTATGACTTCGTTTTTGTCAAACCTCTCATGCCGACCACTGTCGATAGCACTGAAATTAGGAATATATTAAGCTACAAACAACATTGAAATAGCCGACTAGGCTTATGTCATTGCAGACAACTTCAATTGAAATGCTGCACAAAAGATCCTAGGCTATGTATTCTATATTCTGTCCATAAGCTGTGCATATTTTAAATACCAAAAAATATAAACAGATGAAGGACAAGAAGTGCAATAAAAAATAAAGAATTTATTCATTCCTGTTGTGGGTATGGAGTCGGGGCAAATTGTCTTTTGGCCCGATCTGCCGCCAGGTTGAACCACCGGGTTGCATGCTTATGTCTGCGTCCATGGCTGCTTTTATGATTACATTTTCCTCACAGCACCTGTAATCAAACAGACAGATAACAAATCACATACACGTGCAGGTAGCAGAGAGAGAGAGAGTACTGAGTAGTGGTCAGTATCACCAAAAGTGGCAGGAGTGAAATGTTTGACTATTTATCCCATCAGTGGAGTTTGCTGCAATCGCGCCTAATAAGCTACGATAAACTAGCAACATGCTAACTAGCCGCTACATGCCGCTAACAAAGGCTACATGAGCAACATCAAGAGAACAGCAACATTCACACATTAACACCAGCAGTTTTTTAAATGAACCCTACCATAACACATTTTACCGAAAGTGTGATCCCATTTTGAATCAAATAGGCTATAGCCTCACATGAACCTCAGCTAAGAAGCCTGTTGCACAATATTGGTCTGTATAGTGCTCCAGTATAAATTTCAACTTCGGGACATAACGTCTAACAACGGTGTCTGAGCGCTATTTCTTTCCCCGTAAACTGCCCATCAGTGTTGTTTGTTTTCACCTCTGTGTCGCCATTTCTATGTGAATTTAAATGTTACAACTTTACTTTTTACGTTTAATATATATATATGAGGCAGCTTGCATCTAGTTCTGGCTGTAAATAGAAGTAGACGTTAGCTGCTGTCTATTAGCTAACTGGCTCATAGGCATATCGTTGTTGATTGTAACAGTTAGCCTAGGACTGTGAGTTCCCCACCCGGCTTCTGGAGATTGCTATCTTACATCTAAGATGGAAATAATTTGAAACGCAGAGATGTAGGCGTGCTTATTAGGCTACATGGTCATAAAATCACAAGGCAATGTTTACTGTGAATGTCGCAATATATCAATAAATCAATACAGTGTTTCCCCTAGAAAATGTCTGAAGGTGCGGTGGCAAGACCTGCGCTTAGACATACGACGTACCGACCCTAGTATGAGGATACGGGAGCATTCTGAGTTTTTTTTTTTGACACAACACTCTAAAATGGTGACCCTTTGTAAGGGAATAAATGAATAAACCTAGTCTTGAAAGAAGAACCATAACCTTTAGAAAACAGCCAGGAAGACTAAATCCCCCTCCCCCTTCACCAATGCCAGAGCGACCTCTTACCCCCACCCCCTAAACATAAATCTCACAACACATGATTACTACAAGTACACATTTATTGGAAATCAGTGGCAAAGTTTGCAGGCTTGCTCAGAGCACTTAATTTTCCTGGGTTTTAAAAAAAAACAATTTTAAGGCTTGCTCATAGGGGAACTCGCTGACAGGAGGTCCGTTGATGCTGAGACGCATACATGCAGCCAGACGGTCCCCCTGGAGTCTGTTCCTGGCATCTGTTTTGACCTGTTAGCCATACAACAGAACAGACTATATGAGCAAAATGATGAATATTTAGTGTGTTCTCATATTGGTTTTAGATAGCAATGTGTTATACTTACCCTGTTCATTGTGGAGAAATCTCTCTCACAATTAACACTGGACACTGGCACAGTCAGGGCTATTGCTGCCAGCTTGCTTAGGGATGGGTACAGTTGGCACCACTCGTCATGCTGACTTGCCAATGTTTTCAGGATGTTTAGCTGATCCATGTTCTGAATTAGAGCCACAAAGAGACAGACAGATGCAGAGTGAGAGAGTGAGTCATTACTCAAGTCCTTAAATTGTAAGAAAGTAGGATAATTGGACATCTTTCTTCTCCTCAACCTACCTTAAAAGCTCCATGAAGCACATGCAGTTTAAAGGATGACCATTCCTGCAAGGCAACATTTTCTGGTTGCTGTGTGAGGAATTTCCTGGAAAGAATCCTGAGGTACTCTGCATTTCTGGTGTCGCTTTCAGGGGCTGCTCCAAATACATGAAAGGCACCCAGTATATCAAGGTTTTCAAACCTTCTTTCCAGGCTCATCAGAAGGCCATCTAAATAAGGCTCCATCACCTAAATAGGAAATAAAATCCTTTTTGTTGAAGCCTGTCTTATATAATGACACTGCCTCATTCACTAATCCAGAAAAACATGTACCTGTCTTTGGAACCGTGACCAGAAGTCCTCTCCGTCCTGCAGACCCACACTGCCTCTTCTGTCCCTTTCCTCCTCATGACTGGCGATGTTAAAGCCACCCAGATATGCAGGGTTGTCCAAGTCCTGGTGTAACTGGGCCAAGAAAGACCCAGGGGGCTGCTGATTCCCAGCATCTTTGATGACCCTCAAGGCAGCCATTGTAATTGGAACCTGAGAACAGCCATCAATAGTAGTTTCAATGGAGCTTAGCATTTATTTTTATTGTTTACAAATAATGAGACATGTAGTAAATACCTGCTCTTTAATGGCCAGGAAATTAACCATTTCGCGCTGGAAAACCTTGGAAAGGCGGGCTAAATGTGGCAGGACATCAGCCTGTAGATATACTGCTGCCACAAATCGGAAGGTGGAACAAAAAGCGTACAGGCCCTTGGCTGTGGGACACTTGTTTTGCTGGATTTCTTCAGCCAGTGCAGCCAACACAGCAGGAAGGTGCCGTTGCAGTGTTTGGATGGCCTGGTGCTGTGAAAGCCACCGTGTGTCTTTAACTTCCTGAAAGGTTTTATAGTAATATAATGGATTATAAATATACAGATGTATATAAACATTGACATCATTGACAACAGAAGTTTTTTTTTTTTTAAACTTACTTTGACTTTCAAGTCTTTAAGGCCGAGCACTTCAGAGGCAGCAGTCAACACAGCAGTCCTATTGGCGCTGTTGTGAAAGTATAGATGGAGCTGCTGCAGATGGTCCCTGAAGGTCTTCATGTAGGGCACTTCCTCCGTGGCATCCCGACATGCCAGCGCAAGGCGATGCGCTGCACAGGTGACATGGACCAGCCATGGATAGTCATCCTGCAGCAGCTTGGCCACACCATTCTGTTTTCCTGTCCCAAGTATCAGAGCAAACAAATCATGCCATGGAACACCTACAATAAATACTTTCATACATAGGCACAGAGAGAGCACTGGAAAAGCTGTACATAAAAATACATTCGACATTTTGTAATGTCAATATGGTGAGAGTCTGGAAATAATTCTTACTACTTACTGGTTACTGCAGGATACATGTTTATTATTATACATTTAATTGCATAACATTTCCTCTGCTGTTCTTCATTTTTCATAACTTACCAGTCATTACAGCAGCTCCATCTGTACCTAAGCCATACAGTTTTTCAGTGGGAATCTGGTAAAGCACTTGTTTGGTAAAGCACTTGTTTAACAGCTCCTACAATTGTGACAGCCTTGCCATCTGGGACACTAACAATGTCCAGGAACTGACTGAAGAGCTGTCCCTCTTTGTCTGCATACCTAAAAGGATTTGTAAACAATATCAATAGCTGCATACTATTTTGTCCCTAATATCAATAATTTATGTCAGCCACCCTGACAAAAAGACTACCTTATATGCAGATCTAATTGTCTCGTCACTGATACATCTGTACTTTCATCCAGCTCGAGTCCAACAGCCATACTTGTTTGGACTTCTTGCAGGATGGGCTCTTCAACCACCGAAGCCAAAATGTCCAGCATCTCATCAATAATTTGGTGCGAGCGATAATTGGTGTTTTTTCCTATCTATGAATGTAAAATTTGATTTCAAGAGTTTGGGGGATAAGGGCCATGTGTATAATTTGCAAATAAGAAGTGCAAATAGGGGAGTAAAATTACTCACCTTTAACTTCTTGAAATAATCACAACCCAACAGCTCTGCAAGATCTAGAAGATCTGCATAATTTGTGTGATGTGCACGCTCCTTTTTCACAAGATGGTAGAGGCATTTAAAGCCCCCAATGACTGCCTCGTGTTCCAAAATAACCGTTGGTTCAAATGCTGCAAGAACTGCAGAACCTGCGCACATTGTAAACTGTTAACACATGTATTGGTAACACATGTATTGCTGGATGTTAAAACAAAAGCGTAACAGTCATAACATGTGACCTTGCCTTGTGACAATGCAGCATGAGACTTAACACTTTGTTTGTGGTGTTCGGTTCCCATGTGCCTGTCTAAATGGTCAGCTCGGTATACCAGGCACCCAACTTCAATAAAAGGCCGCTTTGGAGAGCCAGTTTTTGGTGTCTGCTTATGCTGCCGACATAAGCGACAGAACATTCCTGTTGGTAAAGACCATTGTTAGTTTCTGTTATTGCTAATTAACACTGGCTTGTAGTGGCAGAATTGGTTGCTATTAAAGTACCCACAGAATACTTGCCATGGTCAGTGTGGTAAAGCCAAGGTTTGTATCTGGGCTTGTCAACCCATGTAGGGTCCCAGCCCGTGGCCCTGTGTTTGCCTTTCTTTTGGCTGCTCTCCTCTCTGTCTACCCTCTCTTCACATTCTCTTTGTTCCAGCCTATTTTGCTCCCCTGCTTGATTACTGCTACTCTCCTAAAACATTTACGAGCACATTTTGAAATTAACGTGGTTTTGACCATTTCTGATCTGATATGGCATTTGGCAGATGAGCAAACACTGACGTTTGGGGAGAGGACTGTGTTTAATCATACATGCTCGAATTAGGGATGGACATCACATCCACATTATTCTCTATGTCCAAGTTTACTGTCATCACTGTAATGGAGCGTAAATAAATAGCCAACAATTCACCTGCAACAACATTTCAACACCGCGCACCGGAGCCTTGTAAAATGACGGTGGCGGTTCATCTCAATTCCAGCTGTCGACTCGGTTAGACTCGGACAAGAAGGAGCTTGAACATCTCATAGTAAAACTGAGGTAGGCTAGTTAATACAAACGTCATGGCTTTGATAGTAAAACACGAGGAAGAGGGTCTGAAGTTTCCACAGGCTATCAATATGAATAGCCAACTTTAATATTATTTATTAAGCAATGCCCATCCTTAGCTCGAATGACTTTAATTTTGCGCGAACGAATCTTACCTGACGAGTTTCTTCATCTCTCTCCTTTCTTTTTTGGGCAAAATACTTAAGCAAGCTCATCTGCAATCGAAAGATATCGTTGACGTTAGATCTCTCTCTATCAGTCAGCTCAAATGAAAACTAGCGCTCTGGTGATTAGCTGTAAAAATCGTCCTTACATTTATAATCTATCTAAGATAGCTATATGGATGTGGATATGCCTATGTAACGGAGGTTTACTAATGTTCTACGCCGAGCTCTGCTAGCTGGCATCCGTTACACCTATTTATCCCCTCAGTGTGTGAGTGCGATCTACCACTGAAGACCGGGAGGCCAAACGAGACGTCTTGTCTAACATAACCTAAACGTTGCCTACTAACAGTTTTACATAAAGTTTTACATAAAGTAGCCTACTTATGTGACAAAACGAAACATAATCACTGGAAATATAAGGTAACACAACATCTTCAACACTTACCTTTCCTAATTTGGCATCTTAAGTGACAGCTCTGTAGTAGCGATTTATTTTACCTGAGTTTGGCTTGGCTATGCTGCTTCAGGCAGAACGTTGTCCAATCGGAGCTCACGGCGACCCGTGGAAACCAATCAAGTAACTGCTAAATCGGCCGGTGGAACTCCGCTTCGGCTCAAAAGCAAAGACTGGGCAAGCAACGTAAAATGGGTAGTGGAATTAAAAAAAAAAAAAGGTAGTGGGAATGCTGAAGGCGGTAAAAATTAAGGTGCGGCGGCCCGCCGCAGTCATTGGTACATAGCGGAAACACTGCAATACTTACTCAAGAGCTCAGGCCAAGGTGTCCGTTCAAGAAGAAAATCTCCGCTGAATGGGTTGGTGTATCTCAACCGTTAGCAGTAAAGGCGCGTCCGTGTCAGTAGATTCGATATGGGTCCGCTCCGGGCCCGCTGTTTGACAGTAGAATTCACAGTGGCGCCCGGAGGCGGGGCTGATGCTCTCCGAATGTGACAGTTACGCCCCGTGTCCACTAGCAAGCGAAGCGAATTCCGTCTCTCCGCATCCCCCCTCCCCTTCGGACGCTTGGTGTGTGTAGTTCTGATCAGGTCCGCGAATGTCATGAAAGGGCCGGAAATATTTCTTGTATGTTATTTACACACGTGCAAAGACCAGAAATATTAATCTAATGTAAGAGTACGGTCATACAAGCAGGGATGAGAAAAACGACAGTTATCAACCTCTTGTCATTCATTTTGACAGTTAGTTGACCGTGAAATGTACTGTAATCATTGCCCTACGTCATACCTGCTTTATACACTGCTGATCTGCTATTGGCTAGCCGCCCCGTGTTGGACGCGTTCATTTGCATAAAGTTCGGCATGGCTGAACTTTTGGTCGCGCCGGACCCCTCGAGTTGGCAGCGCCGCTAACCCACAATTCTTTGCAGAAGCGGAATTAATGGTCGTTCGCATTCCATAGAAATGAATAGGGGTTCTGCGGTGCGGAGTTCGCTTCGCTTGCTAGTGGACACCCGGCGTTACGCGGATTTGGCGATTTGAAGCCGGATCCGCATAGGAGTCTCCTGCTGTTTGGGGGGGGGGGGGGCGGGCAACTGTGCACCGTTACAGTACGGGTTTACCATAGCCCCTCAACCTCCACACAAAGACAGCATGCATTTTTGGTAGTAGACAGTGGCAACCCTTCCCCCACTTTCTCTCAGGCTGTTGCAAAATTAGGGCTAGCTATTGACAGGTGATTTATTTATACATTATTATTTTCCTTTTTGAACTTTTTGACCAAATATCTGCAGACCTAAATGTTATTTATATTGCGCACATGATGACTTGAAGTGGGAACAGTAAAATGTATTTCCCCCTCTAGCTGCATAAAAAGTCCCCAAAGTTTTATAGCAAATTATTTTCCAAATGTATCAAAATCTCCCTCCCTCTTTTAGAACGGGACACATGCAGGCAATATGAAAGGGCGCAACGTGGTCTTTTCTTTCAATCCCTGTTATAGTATGACTTCTTGCTAAGTCCTAGATGGCATGAAATAAAAGAACGAAAGTTGACGTAAAGAAAGTAGATCTGAAATCGCAGATCTTAACTAAGTAAGACTTTCATAGTATGGGCCGGCAAGACGTCAGAAGGATGGATCACACAGCTAACAACATTTACTGTAGCCACATAGATTTAAGGTAGGACAATAGGGTTTCCGTTTTCATTTGCCCACCGTGGCACTAGTTATCAAGAAATGCACAATAAATATTATTTTTACCGCATCATATGTCATGTACAGTCTATTTGTTGTAGCACTATCATCACATTTATAGTATCAACGACTTGCCTCTGGCAAGCTAACGCCCTCCCACCGCTCAACTACATGAGCGCATTTCTCCTGACAACCCACGTGTAAACCTGCTGTTTAGCTAGTAGTTATTTGCTTAGTAAATATGGGATGGGGTAGGTAGTATTTCTGATTGCGCTTACTTGACTATTTAAATCTGTTGACATATTTGAATTTACTTTGTTGCTGGCCGTGTGCATAGTATGACAGCCAGTGTGTTTCTGCTGGGTTGCATTGAACTTAGTGGCTTAATGTAGCTTATCAGGCTGTAATTGTCTTCTTTGGCAAAGGAGGGCAATATAGACGCTTCCATTTCTTTACGTTCGAAATAGCATAATCTGGATGGTTCAAATAATGTTTATTGTGGTGCGATGTGGTTGTGCCTAAGCTATCTATTCACTACGCCAGTGGTGCTCAAATTTGAGCAGCAACATATTTTAATTATCTTTTGCTGTCCTCGATTGATTAGCATAGCATTTTTGGTGTTTTTGACAGTTGTTTTGCGATTTTTTTGGGGGGGCCTTCGTGAACGCTTTCCCCAGGGGCCCATATCCCCCTTAATCCGTCCCTGTGTATAGTGTGTGTGTTTCTACAGGGGGAGGGGTCTCACCATACAGTATTTCTTCAGGACCCTGATAAAATGTTCATCCCAGGTCTCATCAGGTTCCTCCTGATTCTGAACGGCCTGTTTAGCTTTTTGCATACTTTTCTATGGTGGCCAGAATGACATCATTTGGTCAACACTCAGCCAGCTGGTAGGGACTACTTTGACTTAATTTGTCTCATTGAACACTACTACTGCAAACATGCTTAAAAAACATGGAGAACATTTAATGAATTATGAACAGAACTGTTATGAATTATGAACTGAACTGGTGAAGGAACTGATTAAGTATTTAAGTGATTAAGTATAGGAAGGACTGATTATACTGATTAAGTATTGTATTATAATGTATTTTTAATGTTATTTATTGATTATGTGTGGTTTAGTTGGTATGCTGCAAAGCCATGTTTGAAAGGCAGTGCAACAACTTTTGCATCAATGGCCATCTTTGATAATGCAACCACCTCTGCAGACAGCTCTTCACAATATGCAGTACCCAGATTAAGGGAGTCAACTGGGGATGTGAAGAGTGAGTGTCTGTTAATAGATTTTCTCACAAAAAACATAGTGCAGCCATCAATATTGGCAATTCTTTCTATTCTAAACATGTCGTGACCAAGACTATGTTGTTTGGCTCATAGATTGACAGGGATAACTTTGTACAGCAGGAATGATTAGAGAGGGAATTATGCAAGGGTCTAGAATGACTGACACTGTTGGTTGGTTTTTGTTCAGAGATACGTTTCACTACTTGTTGGTTTGGTTTTCTGTTTTGTTTCTTTAGTGAGTGCAAGACATTTTCAAAAGGAAAAGCAGATATTTGTGTTAGTGGGCCAAATTTCCTCTCATCATCAGCAAGGTGTGCACGTTGTAGACTATGAAATCGCCATAAATTGCTGAAAACTTCCTTGGATTGTTTGCCTCAATGCGATTGTGGAACTGTCCTGCATCCTTGTCATTATCCCTGTAACCACGCCGAAATAATGCATTAAGCCTCCTGCTTTTTTTTTATAATAAATAATAATAATAATAAAACTTTACTTGTATAGCACAGTTCATACATGCAATATGCAACTGAAAGTGCTTTACAGTTTGGCAGGGTTGTTGCAAGACAACATTTCTTGCGGTTCAGTGATGTCAGAGCAGATAAATACAGAAGCAGACTGACTCTTGCATGAACACAGGTAGGCAGTCCTCGTAGGCCCTAGTCAGCAATCTTTGTAGTCCAGTGGCGCTAGAGCTATGCAACGCCCTGTTAATGCGGGCTCTTATGTGAACATAGGTCGGCAGTCTTTGCAGGCCAGTGGCACTAGACGAGGAAAGTTCATTTATAGTCCAGTCATTCTACAGGAATAAGGGGGTCAACCTACCACAAATTGCAATAGTAATGATTGTACTGCCAAATTAATCCTTATACACCAGAGAATCTACCATGAAGTTTCTCCTAAATTTTAAGCATTGGAACATCTCCCAATTTGCTTAATCCAAGATGGCGGACCATAAATATCACTTTTACTGAAATAACTCAAAAACTATTAACTTTGGATTACATAGTTGTATTGAAGTTGAATATAAACTTGTGCATTGTGGACATTTTGGTACTAATTGTATTTTTCTATCAGCAGTACTTTCTGATATATGACAGGGTTGAAATAATGAGTCTAGATTCAATGTTGAGTAAAATACGAAAAAGATTACATTGTTTCCAAGATTGCTTCAAATTTTTGGTTGTCTTGTTGTGCTATTTTACATTCAGCTTTATTTAACTCTTCCCAAAGTTCAGAAAAATACAAACCTTTCTAATAATGTAGTCAGTAATCTATAGTCTTTCGAACCCATTGACTCGCTTAGAAATGTTGCCATTCGTTGCTGATTGGAACCTCCCAGGAAGCTGCCTTCCAGTCCGAAAGTTTACTGAACAAACATTGTGGTACACTGAATCTGCAGCATGGAGGTCGTTCACACAGTCAATTCTGGCTCTGACTTTTGTTGCCCACTCATCATTTCTCTGTATACAAATGTCATGTATACAATATTATTTTCTTTTGAAAGTCATACGTCCTGACTTGGATAAGTAGTGTGTCTTTGACTTTTCCAGCATAGGGATCGTCCTTTCCACAGAACAAACAGTGTTTGCTGAAGATAAATGGCTCCTCTAATGAACGCAGAGTATGAACAAGGCCCAAGAAATTAAAAGAATCAGAACCAGCTGCTTTTCTCTTGAATGCCTCAATTTCGCGTGGGTTACAGAATTTACTTCTGCAGGAATTATAAACATGTTCTCCAGGTTTCACAGAACACTCACCACCTCTTTCTGCATTAGCTTTTGTTATGGCATCACATCTGGGTCAGTTTAGAACTTAATTGGTTGTAAAGTATTGGTTCTCTACACAGAACACACATTTCATCCATTATTCAGATTCTTTCAGTCTTTCAGGCTTAAGGACATAAGGGTTTCTTAAAACGTACCAGAGGTTGACAGTAACTAAGTAAATCTACTCAAGTACTGTACTAAAGTACAATTTTTGAGCATCTGAACTTTACTTGAGTATTAAACATTTTGGCAACTTGTGACTTTCACTTCACTACATTTCCAAGACAAATATTTAGGGTATCATTTAGGATATGGCGATTCGATACGATTTTCGATACAGGGCTCATTATACGATACAATTTTCGATACAGTGCAATTTAATTCAATTTGATTCCAATACCGATACATATTACTTTATAATTATTACTCAATGTAATTCACCCAATAAAACCAGACAAATATTGTTATGTTCAATTTATTGAACAGGAAAGTCAATGCTTTTTACTGAATATGTCACAGAAAAGGTGCCCAGTCTCATTAGGTTACTGTAGTCAACTTATAAAACCATTTGTGCAAAAGAATACAATATGGCTAATGTACATTTGTACTCAACAAAGTACATTTACTACATTTTTGTTTAGAATCACTAGTGCATTCTTCTGTGCAGTAGCTACTGGGGAGTGAATTGATATTAATAGCCAGAATATCGATATTATATAGTTTTTACAAATATCGATATATACATATCTCGGTATCGATTTTCACAGCAGTACAAATATTGTACTTTTTACTCCACTACATTTGAAATGTGGGCATCGAATACAGTACCAAGGGCGTCGCCAGACAGATTTCACTGTGACACGTATTGGTCTGTAGTGCCCCAGTATAAATTTCACCAGTAAAAAAAAATTATCATTATTGTTTGTTTTTACCTTTGTGTCACCATTTCCATGTGGATGTAAATGTTACAACTTTACTTTTTACGTGTAATGTGTAAGGCAGCTAGCAGAGGTAAACTTTCCGCAGCCGTCTTACGAGCTAGCTCAGGCTGTAAATGGAAGTAGCCTAGGGTTAGGGTGATAGTTTGATTATGCAAACTGGTCCCTTACATGTATAGTTAATTTGCAACCTTTTTAACAGTTAAGCAGGACAGTTAACAATTTTAATAGAATTTTGGGATTTTCAATATTGCTGCTGGCTAGCATGACGTTTGGGCTGTGGACGCATTGTTCAAGGTATGTGATATCTCAGAAAGTACTGCAGATAGAGAGATAAATTTGGTACCAAAATGTTCACAACAAGCAAGTTTATATTCAACGTCAATACATTTATGTACTCTAACATTAATAGTTTTTAAGTTATTTAAGAAAAAGTGATTCTGGTCTGCCATCTTGGATTTATGCAAATTAGACCATGTTCTAATGTGAGGAATTTAGGAGAAACTTGATGGAAGAGTCTCTGGATCATGACAATTACTTTGGGACCAGAACTATTTCTATTGCAATTTGTGGTGGGTCAATCAGTAGAATGACTGGACTATTAGGCGCAATCGGTTGTTAGTGTCCCCAGGGAGCAACAGGGGTGAGGAAAAACTCCCTGTTTTTTGCATCTCAACAATTTTAGGAGTGGACAAAAGTGTACGGCCATCTTTTGGCAGATTGGCATTGGGCAGGTATTTCTGCAAGACAGCCAGGAGGCTTGAAAGATGGCTGAGAGGGGTGTTTGTGTTCACTGCCCACACTCGTAAGTCGTCACCCACACTCGTAACAAGTCACACAAGTCATCATTTTCACCATCAGTGTCAGTGGTGTCATCTTGCACATCAGAGATGTTATAGTGCTCAAATACATTGGTCTTTTCTTCCTGACCAGAGGTGGCGCTTGTACTGGTTTCTACACTACTACTACCACTACAACAGCTTCCTGCATCGTCAGTGTCCACTTTCATCGGCGGCGAGGCAGATGTGTTGGGATGCGAACACGAACTGTAAGTTGCGTCCACTCTTATTACTAGTTGATTGAAGCTTTGCCACAACAGCTTCTGTATTTCTTTTTACATGTTGTCTTAACGACCTTTTTTAGATAATATTTTGTCGCTCTCTGCCATTTTATCGGCAACAATAATACGAGTTAGCTAGCAGCGGCTAGTTAGCAAAAGCTAATTAGCCGGATAACTCAAACGGATCAGAAATACGTATCCGTACCGCTAAGATTACATTTAGCTTGCAAAGTGTATTGCTATTGTTACAGTGGACAGTGGTATGATCCAATTACCTGTGCTGTGTGTTGACCAAATGTCCTTGTTTCAGTGTAAATGTAGCTGAAGTTGTCTGTTGTTGGTGTCTGATAAAAATTCGGTTGATGATAAAATGTTAAAATGAGTGCACGAGGGAATAGCAGCAATTGTATTGTTACATCACATGCATGAGAGCAAACAAATGTGCACCATAGACATATAAACATAAGCCGCGTTTACATGGACACTTTTTTATAAAGAGTTTAAATTTAATCGGTTTACACGAGTTCGGCCGAACTGTTACATGCGCCTGAAATCTTTATTTGTGGTTTATTCTTAACTTGTTCCGCGTTTACATATTACAGCAATTTAATCCGATCGTACATTGATTTGAGAAGCGCTGTGGTAGTTGTGGGCTACTTTTCTTTACAGGTAAAAAGAGAAGAGGCTCTGAACCTAAAAGGCCTCCTATCTCCTTATGTTGACTACGTTGCGCGAGTTAAAGGCAGGCTTAAAATTAACGACGTAACGGGTCCCGCCTCCGTTCCCACCCACTTGACACTTTGATACTTTGTAAAAAATGGATTTAGTTTTAGTTACTTTTCTTTGTCTGGTAGTGAACTTGCTGTCAGTAATTCGGATTAGGAGGTTCATGGTGCTGTAGCACCTTTTGCGAGGAGAGGCAATACTGCCGACAGTGACAGCCCCTCTTCCTCCACCAAGATCTAGAAGTAAGTGGATGAAAATCCGAAATAGACAGTGGTGGGAAACTAAAGTTCTCACTGAATTTACCGATAACGAATGGAAGGCAAATTTCCGTATGAGTCGTATTTCCTTCATGAAGCTGTGTGACTTAATGTCACCTTACATGGCCCCCGAGGTAACCACTTTGAGAGCACCCATTCCTTTGCTTATGCGGATAGCTGTGGTACTATACAAACTCGGAAGCTGTGGCGAATATTGTCGCTAATCAGTTTGGTATCCAGAAGTCTACGGTCAAATTTGTCTACCAGTTTTGTGTCGGCATGTTGGAGGCCCCGATAAGACAACTAATTCACGTGCCAACTGACGAAGAAGCATTAGAGATTGCCAGAAGGTAGGCCCCCCACCTGTCATCCCTGTCACACACAGCCTACACACACAATTGCCTACTGTAATAAAATAACATTTTTTCTGACCTATCAGATTTGAGACCGTATATCATATTCCGCAAGTCATGGGACTAATTGATGGAACTCATATCCCCATCCTCCCTCAGATGGTTACAGGGACTTTATAAACCGCAAAGGTTGGCCATCGTATGTGCTGCAGGCTGTGGTTGACGACAGATGCTGGTAAAATAGGAAATACCCTGTAATACATTCATTTTAGGTAGCTCATTTTGTGTAGGCCTATCATGCCATTGCATAATAAATTAGAATACCAATACCTATACCAATGATAAATGTATACCACACTCAACATGTCCCCAGTTTCTGGAGCATAAGCTGCAGAATGCCGGGTAGTGCACATGATGCAAACGAGCCCATCTGCTACCTCAAGTAAGGCCCACAGGAAATATATTGATAATACATGATCAGTGTTGCCAGATTGGGCGGTTTTCCGCCCAATTGGGCTACTTTTGATTACATCTGGCGGGGAAAAAATGCATTGGGCGCGTATATACAGTACAACTGGCAGTTTTTTAATATTGTGAAAACTGCACAACAAACCGTTATTTTATGGTTTAAAAACAATACAAATACAAAATACTAAAAACAGCCCAAATTGTATATACCCGCCCAATGCATTTTTTCCGGTTCTTCAAATCAAATCAAGTTTTTAAAATGAAAGACGCTGATTCTGCGTAAGGTAATTGATTTTTATTATTTACGCCATGACAGCTTTGTTAATTGCGTCCACTGTTTTAATGTATTTACTGACTGGCTTAGAATAACTTTTCACGGCGTTGTGTGCTCTTGATCCATGTTAGCTGTCAAACTGTAGACTAACAGCTGTAGCGCCGTGCGTCTTAGCACCCTGGTGGAGAGTGACTGTTCATGTAAATATGGTCTCCATATGTCCATAGTAATCTTTTTACGTGTAAATAGCAGGTGGTTACTACTGCTGTGTTAACTTGGGCCTGGCACTGGGGTACACGAGGTGTATTTGGCAAGTTCTGTGATTGTTTTATTATGCTCTTTTTGGTTGTGATTTGCTATCTGTAACAGTCTAGATATTTCTGCAGTGTCGAGTAGGCCTAAGGCCACAAGTGGGTGGCGCCTACTTTTTTGTATCGTGTATGCACTATCTGGCTCTCCCCTGCCAAACGGACTTCCATTCTCTTTCTTATGCTTATATTCTCTCGTATGTGGTGATAGCGTATCAGCCATGCGATCCTACGCATGTATGATTAATAAACGTAAATACCGTTGAGATCTGGCAACTTAAGCCTTTGGGCGGGATTTTATTGGATTGGGCGGGTTTCAAACTGTGATTGGGCTGGAAACTGTCACTCTCATCTGGCAACACTGGTCTCAACTAACAGCCCTGCGCTCTGGCCCTTTATTGTCTCCTAGCCCCACTTCTCCTTTCCACTGCAGATAGTCTTCAGTCAATCAGAACTAAGTTCCTCTTTCCAATGCAGAGAGCTCTCAGCCAATCAGAACCAAGTTCCTCTTTCCAAAGCAGAGAGCTCTCAGCCAATCAGAACCCTCCATGACATTTCATATTGGTGACTTTCCATGCTAGTAGTGACATTACAAATAATGTCTTTCTCCCCATAGTTACCTTGGCCTAATTGGCGTTCTCTGTTAGGGGCTCAGCGTTAATGTAGTGTAACTGGTGTCTTCCTACAATGGCCTTGGGACCAAACATAGGTCTTAATGGTCCTTAATGTTTTTCTGCAGCTCTGTGTCATATGTTGGTTTTCATTCTGTTTACTTCCTCTATTTTCTCTACAATAGCTTATGGACAGAATATAAAATACATACATAGCCTAGGATCTTTTGTGCAGCATTTCAATTGAAGTTGTAATAGGTGTCTGCAATGACATAAGCCTATAATAGGCTATTTCAATGTTGTTTGTAGCTTAATATATTCCTAATTTTAGTGCTATCGACAGTGGTCGGCATGAGAGGTTTGACAAAACGAAGTCATAGCCTATAACGTTCCATTAAATGTAATTTGATATTGGTACTGTCAGTGGCTACTTTTGTACAATGGATCCTCATGAACGGGAACCTAATGAACGGGTCCATAACGGATCCGGGCCGCCAGCTGTTTTGATTTTGAGTCCACTGCGGGTCCGTGGAGGATGTATGTGTCAGTTCGCGGGTCCAAAATGGACCCGCCACGGAGGTGAGGTTTGAATAGCGGATGCGGATTGAATATAGTGTGGAGCCATCGCGGATCCGCGATCCGCCTTCTTAACGGATCCGTCACGGCGTGGAAGTGTACGCCGATACGGACCCGTTTCATGGATCCGTTCCGGAAGCTGTGCTACCTCCGCGCCGGATCCGCCACGGTGTCCTTTTGCTGTGTGGGAGCTTACCTGTGTTTAACAAAACATGAAAATAACACATCTGAACAAAACCTATAGACACATATACACTTAGCTTAATTTGACATCTACAGAGTTTCTCGTCTACTACTCGAGCAAGTAAGAAACTTACCTGGGGTTGGCCGCACGTAGTCGTGGTCCAAGCTAACACTAACATTAGCAATGCCGGCGTCTTCTCGGCCCCAAGATCCACCTCGACGACCACGAACATCAAACCCCAATCTTTCCGTCGACCTCTCATAAACCAATTTCCTAGCTAAAGGTCTGTCACTGACCAGGGAAAAATAAACGGCATTGCATCTTTCTTTATCTTCGTAAGGCCGCTTGCTGTTGTCACCAAGTCGCTGCTGCGAAAGTGAATGCTGCAAATACGCGCTCCATCTACATTAAAAAGTGGACCTTCGTCTCTCCTAACTGCACGAGTCCATGTCCTCTTGCGTTTATCATCACGGGGAAATGCCAGAAATGTGAAGTAAGGCTGTTTTTGCTTGCTGTTGGTACACTGAGGTAGCCTGGTAAGACCCGCCCCTCGTACTTCATTTCATTTTATGCAGAGGGTCTGGTCCGGACGCTCTTGGGGAGCATTTGGGGACTAGAAAATCTAACGCTCCAATCAGCGAACGGAGGGTGTGTTCGTTAGCTGTGACGTTGACCTTGTGTGCTACATTTGAATTGTAGTGCGTAGGTAGGCTAATTGCATACGTGACGACCAGGCTTTAGCAATTGGGTAAAGGCAGATGCACTTTTTAAAACTTCAGCAGAGTCCACACCTCCAGAAAATCGTTTCTGACAGTCTCTGTTCCAGACCCTCTGCACGAAATGAAATGAAGTACAAGGGGCGGGTCTTACCAGGCTAACACTGAGGTACACAGCACCACGCCTTTGTTCTGAGTTGAGCCATGCTTTAGTAACTGGCAAGATGGCTGACCGGAAGTAACAATATTCTCACTTCGCCATTTGAGTGAGAGAGGCCTATTCACTGCTCACCTGTCAGTGTTTCTGCTCGCTTCTTTCCGCTCGCAAGGCCTCCGCTTGCTCGCCTTTTTTTCCAGTGCTGCTCCTAAGGATGCCTTACTCCAATCGCTGCCCGATAGCCAACGCCAACATTCCCCAACTACTTCAAACCGCCAGCAGCTACTTTAAATATTTTCTCCGAGCTCCAGTCGACTTCCCGGTATCCTTCTCCTGCCCAGGCGAATTCTGGCATCGCTACGGAGCCTACCCTCCTGCTTCTCTTCCGCTGCCCGCTAAAGCTAGGGATATACTTGCCGCGTGCAGAAGTGTGCGCGCAAAAGTGACGTCACAGTGCCACGCGCCCATATATACTTTATTCGACACACGCGACAATCCTCTCCTCGTCAGAGGTGTCAAATGCCACAGTAGTTCGAGAACCTTGCGTGTCAGAGGAGTGAAACATGACTGAATTGCAGATTTACATCATGATTTGGGAATTTAACTGGATAAATCCGAAAAGGTTTAAAGGGCATGTTGCAGGGTTCAATCAATAACAAATTTACACCACTTGCCTGTTGGTAATACACATTTAAACTGTTATCCATTGTATTTGATTTTTCTGGGTATCACAAAACAGAATATAATACGAAAAAGTGCTGCAATTTCTATCCCCACAAAACATTCGATGACGTCACATTGGGGAGTCGACCTGGAGATAACAGACAGAGAGCCATAGAGACAGACGAGAGCAAGAGACAAGAAAGTGTGTTCAGCAGCAGTAGATTATAGATAGATAAATCCAGAGATAGATATACAGATAGAAAGATAGATAGATAGATAGATAGATAGATAGATAGATAGATAGATATTTTATATAGAGAGAGGGAGGGAGAGAGAGGGAGATAGGAGACCGCTATCTTAGCACAGATAGTTAGCTGGCCAGATAGCTACATTTTTAGGCAGGTAGGTAGGTAGGTAAGATAATATGGTCAACTATTGTGTTTGTGCTGGCTGTAACAGCACGACTAGAACAGGGCACAGGGTTCATGACTTCCCCAAGGACAAGGCGATCCTCAAACGGTGGGTGCAATTTGTGAGATTTAGGCGCGCGGATTTTTCAGTGACCTCCGTCACAGAGAATGCCAAGATATGCAGCGCGCATTTCAAACAGGAGGATTACGACCCAAGGGACGTCAGGATGGCATCTCTTGGGTTGAAGAGCCCTAGCCGGATACGCCTCATCCCAACTGCTGTGCCCTCTGTGCACACACACCTCTCTGCCTGCCCTGTCCTGAGACCAAGAAGAACCAAGGTCAGGGCCGCCCGCGAAAGCGAGAGCGTTCCCTTTCACACCGCCTCTACTACAGTCTGATATCAGAAAAGCATAGCTATATCGTGATGCATGAAAATAAACCAGAAAATTGTCCTGAAGTTAATGTCCAAACCCTTGTCATGGTCTATATGGGTAGCGGAATGGTTATTTGGATAATTGGTGATTATCAAGCGGTTTCACAACATTGTGTGTGCGTAATGTTTTAGTTTGGTTGATTGATTTAGTTGCCCTTTTCCTGATGCAAAGTGGCTATAACGTTTCTCTTTCTTACCTTACATTTATGACGACCGTGTCGCTAACCCCTTTGTTTTATTTTTTTACGCAAGATGTGGACAGATGCCTCACTGCAGGACAGTGCGGACACAGCTGTGCAGGAGACCGCAGTGCAGGTAAACCTGAAGCCCATGATGGTCAGTGTGGGGACACAGACAACATTCGGGATGCAAACGTCCACCCCCTTGCTAGTCCTGAACAAACAGACGACGAAGAGGATCCCTGTGTCTTCAGGAGGTTAGCGCCAATTTGTCAGCCTGTGCACCCGCTCCCATCACCAAATCATTTGCACAACTTCCTAAGGAGGAGGCAGTCAGCCTGTATCTAGACAAGCGGTCACGATACAGCAAATAATTAGAACTTGTTTTTTTGGTACATATGTCCCAGACAGGTGCAATCAGTTAGTGGTAAGTATTTCTTTTAGTTGTTAATTATATTCTTTATATACAGTTATTTTAGTATCTGTCCTTTTATTTGGTGGTGGTTTTCTGCATGCTGCATGTTTTGTTCTCTTTGTGTCCCATTTGCTTGTTTGTTGCATGAAATAATTCCTTCTTTGTTTTAACCAATCAAGTTCTACTAATAATAATAATAATTGTAGCTGGTGGTGGGACCTTGTCACCTTTGTGCTTCTGCCTGTCTGGTGTCGCTGTGCATGTGGTTTTGCGAGGGGTTCTGCATGCTGCATGTTTGGGTGCCGTGTGGTGTGTTTTTCGACATTTCTTTGATGTAATTCAGTATCAAATATTCGTAATTAACAAAATAAATACTTGTAAATAATTTAAACTAATAAACTGTTTATTGAAATTCATGAGTTCTGTGTATTGTATTACATTTCAAGGGTGGTTAAGTATTCACAACAAAACAAGCATTACTTAAAACTTTTTCTGGAAAAGACTCGCATTTAATCATGGTGTAAGTGCCAATATGGTTTTTATTCATTATCATCCAATTGAGGCCATGATAGGTCTTCTCATCACTCTGAAATTGTTGTCTAATGATTGAAACAACACAGGATGGTAGAGGCTTCCTTGTACGCCTGCCAAGAATTCCATACGCCCAGCGAATAGCCTATCTGTATGCAATGTACCGGTATTGCCTATGGAGATGTAGGATATGTTAGAAACTTAATTGTATTACTGTTTTTTCATGTATGTTCACTGTCTATGAAACTCATCTCCAGTCACCTACAGCTATTTAAAACTTGCTTCATAGGACTCTGTAATAAACTTTATTAAAAAATAATGGTAAAGTCAACATAAACAACATACTCGTGCGTGCTGGCTTGAAGGCGACCATGATTCTGCCTGAAATGCGAGTATACTATCTTCAGCACAAATGGATTAAGGCAGCATGCCTCAAATCCTGGATGCTGAGTGAAGCATGTCATATGTGGTCGCGGGGTGAGCCCTTCGACCAGCGACCAAAACGCGCTTACTTCTGCCCACACAAACACCTACGAAAGACGGCAACAAGGACGCAGTCGTCGGTAAGCAGTATTGGTGATAGTGATGAGAAGTGTATGAAATATGCGCTATATAAATAAACTTGCCTTGCCTTACGAAAATAATCACACTGAAGAAGCACTGTGAATATATGAACACCCTACTCAACATTTAGGTAAGCTATAAACACTAAATGAAGATGTTGGAGCTATAGGCTGTCATTGCAACGTGAGGTAACTAATCTGAGCTGCGTTTCCCGATAACGATGGATCTTAGCCTTAAGAGCAACGTAAACGATTGATCCCACGAACGTTTCTACAGTGTTCACGGACCGTTTCTCGAACATGATCGTACGTGAACGCGCGTGCACAGCTCCTAAGAACGTTCTTACGGGCGTAGTACTTAAGGGCGCTGTCCACACCTGTGGTCCTGAAAGTCACCAGCGTGCAGCGGCCGAGAAAGCCACGGCAGTAATAATCAACCTAAACCAAGCACAACAAGCTGCGCGTTGCTGATGGCAATCGCTGCATTCCAGAAATGGGTCGACAACGCTGTAGTAATTGTTAAAAGGGCCAATGTCGGCTCCATGAAGTACAAACCCAGCCACGAAAGGAAGGGGGTGACGGTCGGCCCCACACAGTACAACCCAGCCACGAAATTAATTGAATAATCACCCGACCCAGGTGAACATAATGAGCATGACGTCCCATGACGTTACTATAAAAGGCCCACAAACACAGAGGATGGACAGGTTCAATAAGATGTCGAAGAAGCAGAGAAAACAAAGCTTCGGGCCCGAGGAGATCAACATCATCCTCGACGAGGTGGCGCGGCTGAAGGCGGTACTGTTCAACCGTTTTAAGGGCAGGTTGGACAGCCGCCAGAAAAAGCAGGCCTGGGAGGGCATTGCTGCAAAGCTGGCGGCTACCACCGGTGTGTCCAGGACTGGAGAGGAGGTCCGCAAGAAGTGGCAGGACTTCTCCAGCCTGGCGAAGAGGAAGGCGGCGGCTGTAAGGCGGGACACAACAGCCACGGGTGGGGGACCCACCACAGCGGCTCCCCTGACACCGGCGGAGGAGAGGGCTGTGTCCCTCCTGGGAAGCACGGCCGCCGTTGGGATTGAAGGGGGGTGGATGTCCACGGCGGCCGTGCTTCGGATGCAGAGACCACGCTGGCTGCCGGACCCTCACCCCGTCCCGCCCCGCCCCGCCCCAGCGCACCTCGCCCCTGCCCACCTCGCCCCAGCCCGCATCGCCACGGCCAGCCTCGCCACAGCGCGCCTCGCCCAGGCCCACCTCGCCCCTGCCCACCTCGCCACAGCACGCCTCGCCGCAGCACGCATCGCCGCAGCAAGCCTCGCCGCAGCCCGCCCCTCTCACGTGTTCCCCGACTCCAGCTTCCGCCACCCTGGCTACACTGTCTGAACAGTGCAGCTGTAGCCAGGACCTGGTGCAGCTGGAGAGGGAGAAGCTGGAGGTGTTGAAGGAATTGCGGGACACGGTGAAGGAGGCATCCGCCAGGGACGCGCGGTTCCAGCAGGAGCTCCTGGTGGTGAAGAGGGCGAAGCTGGAGCTGGAGGCAAGGCGACTGCTGTTGGCAGAGCAGAAGCTCGCCAGGCCATCCCTGTCACTGCTGGTGCTTTGGCCAGAGCCGGAAGGTGAGATGTCCGACATGGTAAACCCAGGTGTATGGGACATATTGCATCAGTGGACGCCTCCATCTTCGTTTCTGTCATTTGCGATGTGAGGCATTAATTACATTGCGCATTATTCTCTCCCCAGCCACCCCAGAGGAAGCTGCAAGCTCCAACAAATAAAAACCACTGAAATATCCGCCCTGTCCATGTGCATATGTCCATTCACATTTAGGGAAGTCGTAGCGATGTCTAAAGGCAGGGGATGGTGTAAATAAACCATAATTGAAAAGGCTGGGTAGATGGAACAGTGTGTTGTACAGTACATGACACTTAGCAGACGCTTTCATCCAAAGCAAGTTACAGAAGGAGGCCATAATAGCTAACAGATGTAGTGTGTGTTAACGACCTCGCCACACGGACATGCGATCCGGGCCCTGATCCCGACGCCGTTGCACAGGTTATTGCCTGTAATGATATGACAATGGTAGTGGGCATTGCAGTGACCGACATGCGTAACCATCAGGTGGTGGTGGCCATGTGCAGTGATAGCTATGACGTTATGAACCAACAGGGCAAGGTGTGCTGGCATGAAATGGTATGGATGGTCCCACGGCCAGCCCCTCATTGCCATGCATGTGATCAATCAACCAAACAACCACCCAATGTGTAGTACGCCATACAGAACAGGCGCTGTGTAGATGTAGACAGGTGACAATCACGGGGTCTGCTAATGGTGATGGGGGTGATACCCATTAGGCCCGTCTGAGTGATGGCCTGTTTGCAATCACCTAACCAATGCACGGCTGTGTGCACTTACCCCGGTATGGTATATATACCGCCGAGGAACGCTTCAGTGCAGACCATGGCTGCTATACAGCGTATTGTAGCGCTTCGTGCGCGACAGCGAAACGAGCAGAGGCGAGGAGAGAGGCAGGGGCGTCCCCGCAGTCGCCTCGTTGAGATCAACGCGGCGCTTCGGGACAACCTGGCACCCCTAGATGTATATACTGACGCCGCCATCGAGGAGCGGTACAGACTGCCACGCCAGGCCATTCTGCAGCTCCTGGAGGTGGTAGGCGGGGACCTGAGATGGCCGACCAGGAGGAGCTACGCGCTGAGCCCGCAGACGCAACTCCTGGCGGCACTTAGGTTTTACGCGACGGGCAGCTTCCTGCAGGTGGTCGGAGATGGGCACGGCCTGTGTAAGGCATCCGTGTGTCGGTCTGTCGAGGCAGTGACAGCCGCACTGCTTCGACAGGTGCCGGCACACATCCGTTTCCCTGACACACGGGAGGAGAGGACACCCATCCAGCAACAGTTCTTCGGCCAGTCCAACATCCCGCAGGTGGTGGGAGCTGTGGATGGGACGCTGGTGCCCATCATTACCCCCCACGAGGACGGCCACCTTTTCATATCCAGGAAGGGCTACGCCGCCATCAACACCCAGGTGATTTGCGACCACCAAGGCGTGTTCCTGGATGTCGTGGCAAGGTGGCCGGGGAGCACACACGACGCCTACGTGTTCCAAGACTCGGCCGGGAGGCCGCTATGTCCAGGGGCGAGTGGCGGCTCATTGGGGATAGCGGCTACCCCCTCAGGCCATACCTCTTCACCCCAGTGGCCAACCCCCAAGACGCCCGGGAGGCGGCTTATAATGAGGCGCACCGTCTGGCCAGGGGTATAGTGGAGCGCAGCATCGGCCGGTGGAAGATGAGATTCAGGTGCCTACACAAGTCCGCTGGTGGGCTCCTTTTCACACCTGCGAAGGCCTGTGCCGTGATTTGTGTAACGGCCATGTTGCACAACATTGCGGTACGGGCCAGAGCTGCGTGTGTGCCGGAGGGGGAGGAGGAAGAAGAGGAGGGCGACGGTGGCGACGTGCACCGGCAGGTGGAAGACCAGCGTGCCCAAGACCGTCAGGCAGGAGTCGTGGCCCGTCGACGTGTTATTGTTGAGTTCCTTTGATTTCTGTTCACCGCCCATGTATGCACAACCACCATCACGACAATTCTCCCATACCTGTTTATCACCCTGCCCGTCAGCAACGACCCTGCACCTATCACACCACCCCAGTTTTTGTTACGCCCATGGCCCTGTTCCTGGTTTTTGTTGGGGGACTGTATATTGCCCTTTTTGCCTTTCCTCAGTTGCCTCGCCACGCTCCCGTTCATTAGGTGCCCACACACATCACATGTTGGTTCACAGTTTCATTTCGCCCAATTTCACTATCAATTATTTAGAATATTCCCTGACTGCAACCATATTGCTTTGGTTCCAGGCCCTGGGGTGTTTTGGGCTACTTGTTTTTTTTCCGTCCGTCTGTTCTGTCAGCTACATGATTTCATGGTAGTTCTATGATGATTACATGATAATTACACAACACACCTTCTGCGAAGACCTTCAGGCGCACGTAGCCTATTTTCACTTCACATCCTCTGGGTGTCTCCACTGTGCCACGTCAGTTAAGATCAATCTTAGAGCTCTACGGGTGCTCTGGAGCACACGTAGAGTTACGTGTGATTCCACGATGGTTCTTGGCCAAGGAAGGTTTCGGGAAACGGTCCGTAAACTCTACGATGGTCCTAAGTGTGAAGTTGAGTACTACTTAGGCTTAAGTACTACTTAACATCGCTCGTAGGGCTTTCGGGAAACGCAGCCCTGATCTTCCAAGTACAATATACCGGTACTTATCTGAACTAACGGCATAACCACTGTCAATAGATATAAAAAAAAACTTCAACTTTTATTCGGTGCTACTCACTGACAGCAAAACATTTGTGTTTTCATTGTATGCACTTGCTGATTGTACATTAGCTACAGCGTTCATTGCTGCGTTGCTAAATGGTAGCAACTCACCAGGAGGCTTCACCAACTCTCCACTCATTCTTCTCTGACCATGAATTTATTTGGCTTTGATGACCATCCGTTTTTGGAAATTGCTAATTTAGACCCTCACGTCTAACAGGTTCGAAATGATATGGTTGCGGGCCAACGTAAATAGTATTTATGGCTCTTGTAACCTCTTCCCCATCCCAGCTAGTTGCCATAGGAAAGACCGTATAGAACCCCTGTCTGCTGAAGCTAACTCCCCAATGTGACGTCATCACCAAATTGCGTTAAAACACAAAAAAGAATAAATGCTCTCAAACACCATTTTAGAGATTTTTAAAAATGGTAGCCTATACATATCATGAGTGCTTTAAGTACCTAATCGACAGTGGTGGTTAACCTGCAACATGCCCTTTAAGTCATTGTGTATATTTACAGTGTTTTCAGCTTTATAAGACCTTATGAGTGATGATAGGATAAGGCAAAAAGTTAGCTTAATAAACGAACTGCAGGTTTGCACTTCAGTTGGTTTGTGGATAAAACTGAACAAAATCCTAAAAGTTTTTACTCAGTGTTTGTATTTCTTGTGAGTTTCCAGTAATATTAGCTGAAACCAGACACGGCAAATATGCGCTTCAGAACGCCGCGCCAGATGTGCACTGACGTCATTTTGACGTCACTTTTGCGCGCGCACCACTGCACGCGGCGAGTATATCCAGGCCTTAAAGCCGCGTGCAACCCACACCCCATCCCCGCCGTTATGGCGTCTCTTCCCCGGAGCCGTGCCACCACCACCACCCAAGCCGTTGCGGTACTCTACAGGCCTCTGCTCGCTTCAATGCCAAGCCTCGGTTCCTCATACCCTGTTACTGACATGTCTATATCAATCCATGTTGATGCATATATGAATGGCGGCTCTTACACCTTTGTAGTGTATGCTGTCAAGGGGTACTATGCATCCCTAGTTTATATCTCTTAGGTGGTGTGCTCAATTCGTTCCTCTTCATTTGTTCGTGGGTTTATTTTGGATAATTAGCGCATGAAAACGATATCGTAGTAGTCGTATGACTGTTAGCAGTCTGATAACGATGCTAACCATGCTACAACTGCTCATCAACTAACTGTGTGTAACAGTGATTAGCTAATGTTTGTTAGCCGTGATGCTAGCTGCCTTACCCGTGCTACTTGCTGATTTTGCTGCCAACAATGGAAACTTTTGCTACCAAGCAAATGCAATTTACTCAGATTTTGTGTACGGTTGCACTGAATAAACGTCCATTTGGTTAGTGGCACTTGTATGTATGTTAGTAGGCTGCAGTGGCGGCTGCTGGTCTTTCAAATAGGGGAAGCACATTTTAGGTGTACATTATATATATAGCCTGGCCGTTATTAAGAAAAAAAAATGTTAATTGAGACTGTTGTCAACCACAGCCATGCCACAGAACTACAGTAACACACACATGAAAATGATTTTCAGGAGTAACACACACCCAAACTGTATCTGTATACCACAATACCAGAACTGAACAGAACATGAACAGAAATATATAACAGAACCATTAGAAATACACGTTATTGTGTATAAATTCTGCCCTGCGCTCCTTTTGCAGGAAATGCCATAGGGAGGGAAAGTGGAACACAGCGATCCTATTAAAAATCCCATAGACCGATTTTTTTAAAAACCCACAAAGGTATGACACGTGCACCAGACATATTTTTCAGGCTATATATGGGGATTATCTACTAACTGTGAAAGTATTGTGTAGATTTGGGCAGGCGCCAGATTTTGCGGTGACGTCATACATGCGCCTATCGTTCAGTGTAGTCCTTTATCAGCTTTTTAATTAACATTAAAAACAATTCAGATTAGTGAAAAAAGAAAGTATGACCACACCTACTCTAATTTGTGTGGTGTTTCTAAAACCGCGCTCCAGAGTAAAGTGATTTAAAACCCCCATCATAAGCGAAATCAGACTGCCCACGGACACCTGACATAAGCGGCAGTTAACAGAAATTTGTAGGGCTTCTAGGAACCTATCGAGCTAAGTCAAGTTTGATTTCCACTAAGCTCGGAATTCTGTTTAAGAGCGCATTGTTGCAGTGGAGGATGAATTTTAAACTTGTGTGCCTGCTATTAAAAGCGCTATGTAAGGCTAGCCTGCCTTTTAAACCCAGTACATGATCGAGCGCAAACCTGTGCCATGATACTAGAAAGTATATTCGGTTATAATTTATAATTTACATTGTTACTTCGTACAACACTAACATATCTCTCCGGCTAGCTGCAATGTGCAAGTTAACGTCAAACAGCTGCTAACACCAAGTAGTTCATGATGCGCAAAGCATCCTACCAACCTAATTCGCCAGGAACATGTCAACTGCATATTTGAGATCCCCCAGTAAATTCAAATAAAAACTTAAATACTTACTTGTGGTCACTGTAGCCGTAGTGGTTATCAAAAATGCTGTTGATGAATGATGCTGAATGATGAGAGCATAGATATGGATGACAGGTGTTGACTGTGACAGCTCGTACCACTTACATGGATAGTGGTATAAGCATATTGGTATAAACATATGAATTAATACGTATTGATTATTCATTATATGACAAGATGGTATAACAATAAACAAGACATTTCAGGGTGCAGTCAGGGTTCAAAGGTTTCTTTATTTATTATTTTCAGTATTTATTAATAGATAGATTCAAAGTCCCCCCTCCCCTGAAAATTTTTATCTGTTCCATTCCAAAAATGTTTGGCGCTGGCGGCTGCAATCCGTATTACGGATGCGGGATGTATCCGTATAAAGGAAGTATAGCGAGATTCAACGGTCTTTATGCGCTGTTGGCGCTTCCGTGAAACTGCACTAACACGGATCTGTGCCACTGTCACCCCCCGCATATGGGCCAAATCAGTTTATGGAATCTGAAATACATCTTATATATAGCCTGCTGTTTTAGTGGTGAAAAGCGCATCTGAACCAGGGTTGTGTTGTAGTTAGTAAGCCTAAGTAGTTAGCAACTTTACAAGTAGCAACGACTTGCAGTTTACGGACTCTTTCTCGAAACCTTCCTTGCTGAAGGATATCGTGAGATCATTTGTAGATCTGCGCGTGATCCAGAGCATTCAGGCTATATTCCAGATGCTAGTTCGTTATCAGGGCGCTTATGTTAAACAATGCCGTTTGAGATCTGTATTGCTGATCTGGGCCAAATCTGTTCATGGCATCTGAAACAGATCTCCATAGCCTTCTGTTTTAGTGGTGAAAAGCGCATCTGGACCAGGTCAGTGGAGCCTATGTTAAACATTTATACATAGTGATGTTTACACATACATTATTGGAATCAGTGGTCTGACTGGTTGTAGCTCTGTCCAGTAGTACACAGAGGCATTTGAAAGACACCTGTTGATCCCACCTCTGAGAACTTCCTGTCTATGTGAGGTGTGCTAGACTAAGCTTTGTCTACTAGCTCGGTGTGACAGCCAGGCTAACAGTCTCCAGCATCCCTTCCAGAACCGTCCCAGCAACAAGAGTGTCACAGAAGTGTCACACTAATTGTAACCCCAACAAAAACAAAAAAACAAAGGAAAGAGATTTGGGTAAGTTCATATAAGCATATATTTGCAAAGTAGATCCAGTAGAAATAAAGACAGTCAACATTAGCTCATGCTGGACTACCATAGAGGTACATAGCTGATGTACTGCATCACTGAAGTATGCTGTATGTTATAGTGCTGTGTGTGTGCGCGCGCACGCGTGTTGGTGTATGTGTGTGTGTACGTGTGTGGGTGGTGTGTGCATGTGTGTGTGTGTGTATTTGTATGAGTGTGTGTGTGTGCATGTGTGTGTATATGCATACGAGTGTGTGTGTGTGCATGTATTTGTATGGGTGCGTGTGTGCATGTGTGTGTATATGCGTATGAGTGTGCGTGTGTGTGTGTTTATGCGTGTGTATGTATGTGTATGTGTGTATATAGTACCTTGGGTCTGACTGGCCATGTCTACATCTCTGGACTCCTCTCCAGTCTCTCCCTGTTCCTCATCCTCATCCTCCTCTTCTGCTCCAGAAATGAAACAAAGCATGTGTTACCAAAGCAAAGCAAAGCAAAGCTGTTTCCTTTTTAATTAAAGAACAGCATTAATGAAGATCAAAGTAGCACAGACTGAATACAGTCGAAGAAAGAAAGAGAGAGAGAGAAAGAGAGAGAGATACAGAGAGAAAGAGAGAGAGATAGACAGAGAGACAGATAGAGAGACAGACAGACAGGCAGAGAGAGAGAGAGAGAAAGAGAGAGAGAGAGAGAGAGAGAGAGAGAGAGCGAGAGCGAGAGCGAGAGAGAGGAGAGAAAGTCTGTTTCATCTGCCACTTTATGCTGTGATGATAGGTATCTAATCATCCTCTAGGCTGTCAGATTGACATTAAAGCACAAATTCATTTGGCAATAAAAAACCCTCTTGTTCTCTATCTGTCTCTAATAATGCCCCCCCCCTCCACCACCACCACCACCACCACCACCACCACCACCACCACCATCACTTCACAAACACAACTCCCCACACCTTAAACCTAAACCTACCTACCTAAACACAACGGTAAAACTAGTGACCTTACTGCTGATTACATGAGTAGGCTAACACTCTACAAAAGGAGTTTCTAAAGAAACTTGAAGGTGTACTTTGGTGAGAAGACCTCGAGCCAATGATGCTGCATTAGTTAACTTGCTCTTTTTTAGCAATGAATCTGTGTGTGTGTGTGTGTGTGTGTGTGTGTGTGTGTGTGTGTGTGTGTGCGTGTGCACGCGTTTGAGTGTCATGGCACCGAACGTGTATGTGTGTGCGTGTGTGTGTCTGTGATTGAATGTGGGATATAAATTGTAAGGGTACAAATCGTAAACAGACAGACACAAACCTTTCTGACTGAGCATGTCTGCATCCGCAGGTCCCTCCTCATCCCTCTCTGCATCATCTGCAAAACACACACACACACACACACACACACACACACACACACACACACACACACACACACACACACACGTGTCAGGTTGGCATGAGCACTGAATTATACATAATTCTGTCATGTTACATATGAAAACATTATGTACTGTAAGTGTGGGAATGTTAACACTGCAAATCCCCAAACAAACCCTGGGCTGCATGCCTAAACGTTCCGCACACTCTAAATATATACCACTGTGAATGCACACGTTCATCCATGACTGTGTATTTGAGCTGACTGCCAATACCTGTTTAGCACACAGTTCGTTAGTGTGCCTGCTTGTACGGTGGAGTCAAGTTAAGTCACATTTATTTGTCGAACACGTCTCGAACAAACAACAAGGGTAGCAGATTGTTTTGCAATCACAATAGATACAGTAGACTGGTGACAAACAGGGAGAAAGATACAGTAGATAGAGTACCAGAGCCATGCCTGCGCTGACTCCAGTGCCACTGACATCCCCATCTACAAATGCAGGATTGTTGTGACCACAGTGCTAATGTATATACATGACTGTCCATTGAATCATTCTGATTTCGGTCAAGTCAGCTGCTTTTGTTTCATCGGGCAGAAGAGATTAGCCTCACGCTTCCTGCTGGATGGCACGTCGAGGAAATAGGTGGGGGTGACCGTGACATCCTGTCCTTACACGCTCATCAAGGTGTGTTTACGGAGCTGTTTTTGTGTCCCTTGCACCCTCTCTCTCTCTCTCTTTCTCTCTCTCTTTTCCTCTGTCTCCTGTTATCACACACACACACTTTCAGCAGATGTATTTTCTCTCCCTTTCTTTCTCTCTTCCTCTCTCTCTCTCTCTCTCTTGCTTTTCCTCACTCCCCCCACCTCTCCTGTGCCTGGAAAGAGCCGCTGACATTTGGGACAAATTGGGGAAAGCGAAGCCATGACACCAATAATGTGACGTGCCTGACAATGGCTATTGTGCCGCTTGCATAATTGCTTTTTTAACAAGCTGGAAAGAGGATGCCATTGCTTTCCTGATATCTATGCAATTTCTCTCTCTCTCACACACAAACACTGCCTCTGTCTCTCCCACACACACGCGCACTATCGGCCCATCCCTCATACGCACACACAGACACACACACTCACACACACGCACACACACACACACACACACACACACACACACACACACACACACACACACACACACACACACACACACACACACACACACACACACACACACACACACACACACAACTTCTCTCCCTTTCACACACAAAATGCTTCTCTCTTACCAACACACACACACTGACCGCTTCCTCCCAGCATTGCTCTGAAAACAATAAAAAATGCCAGAGCCCATTAAGCTGAGCGAATGCCAGCGGTGAGGGCAGTGGGCAGGGAAAAGAGTGAGTGAGCGAGCCAGAGAGAGAGAGAGAGAGAGAGAGAGAGAGAGAGAGGTTGCGGGCGAGAGAGAGAGAGAGAGAGAGAGGTTTGTGGACGAGAAAGAGAGAGAGAGAGAGAGAGAGAGAGAGAAGCACTGTCAGTCAAGTGCTGCTGACACCCGCCCCTCCCCATCCATCACCATTACCCATGCGACGTGTCCCTCCATGTGTGATATTAGCTATCTATGGGCTCGATATTACCTGGATTGGCCAGAGATTCATGACTCGTGACCACTCGCCTCGCAGCCTCAATTAGCCTCCGCAGGATGCTTTCCCCCACCGCAAGGGGTGGATGCCGTGCTTTGTTTGTTTGTTTGTTTGTTTGTTTTGTTGTTGTCTGGGTTTTGTGTTTGTTTGCCGTGTTGTTAAAGAACTAGGGAAGACCTGCTGCGTGTTGCTACCCCTACTGTTCCATCCTGGGTACTGTTCACACATGATCCACTTAGCAGAAATGGGTCTCCCGCCATGAAACGGGTGAAAAAGAAAGAGGGAAAAAGACTCCCCCACTGTTGGAGTGATTCTTTTCTTAGGAAAGAGAGATTTGGGTGAGCAATTGGATTACTGTCTGAGAGAGGCAGAATCCTATCAGAGGCAGAAAGTGTGTGTTTTGTACACTAGTGTTCATGATCGTGTGTGTGTGCGTGTGTGGTGTGTGTGTGTGAGAGAGAGAGAAGAAGAGAGGAGGAGAGAGACAGACAGATACAGATAGATAGATAGACAGAGAGAGAGAGAGAGAGAGAGAGAGAGAGAGAGAGAGAGAGAGAGAGAGAGAGAGAGAGAGAGCGAGAGAGCGAGAGAGATGTGAATGTGTGTGAATGTTTGTGGCTATATATGTGAATGGTTGTGGGTGTGTAATATTAAGGCATCTAGATGCAGGTAAAATGTTTTAGCTGGGTGCTTTCCATAGATAAAGGAGCTTTGATAAGATAACAGGATTTATATGTTGCACAATTTACAAAATATACAATTCCTTACAATTCCAGTGACCAGTCATCTCAAATTGAAAAGAAATACATACTGTATTGTATGTACTGTTTATGTATTGCATGTACTGTTTACTGTTGTTATTGTATGCACTGTTTATACATATTTTCAAAATTAGTTGCAAACTGTTAGGCATTAAAATAATATTAAATGTCCTCACATGAACACATACAAGTTGGCACAACATTTTCACAGGTTTAACATGTCTTTTGGGAGACTGCTGGCAGGGTAATCTGTACCCAGTGGTTCAGAAAGAGTCTGCTACTGCTGATAGCAGTTGAGGCAGAGTTAGATGCAGATATTATGCAACGCACTCTAAATATACTGAATGAATGCAAGATCACATAGGAGTATCCGCATGAACGCACCCACAGTATAACTCACACACATATAACAGAAAGACACACATACACACACACGCACATGCACACACACACACACACACACACACACACACACACACACACACACACACACACACACACACACACACACACACACACACACACACAATCATGGGCCTCAGCTGTGGCAAGATTTAGAATTCTCACCCTGACTGAAAGATGATGAAAGAGAAACAGTGACATAGGACCAAAGATGCCTTCTTCCTTCTCTCTTTCTCTCAGTGCCTGCTGTGGAGACTCACATGCCTTGCCAGCAGGTGGCACTAGTGTTACAGACATTAGTTACCAACACCGACCTGCACCCACCCCTACCCACACATACACACACAGTTTTAATGATCACACAAAAAGTCTATACATACAACACCAAAGCAAAGCCCCCAAAACCCACCGACTACCCTCCACACCTGCACACACACACCACACCAAACACACATGTGCGCACACACCCACACACACCCACGCACACGCACACACACACACACATGGAAAGTGCATTTGGTTGAAGGGAGGAGGGAGCTTTATTCGGTGCTGTTGGCGGGTGTGAAAGGTACATTCATGCAGGGCTGTTAACCGTCTCAGTGGCACGCCTGACTAACTCACACATAATCACAGCCCCTGCCGACGGCTGCCACCGGATCACACCGCGGCATGGCGTATGCAGGAGAGATGAGCAGGCAATAGGGGAGAACAGCACAGAAGGACAGAGGAGAGGAGAGGACAGGAGAGGAGAGGAGAGGAGAGGAGAGGAGAGGAGAGGAGAGGAGAGGAGAGGAGAGGAGAGGAGAGGAGAGGAGAGGACAGGAGAGGACAGGAGAGGACAGGAGAGGAGAGGAGAGGAGAGGAGAAACAGTAATTGATAGGGGGAGAACAGCACAGAAGGACAGAGGAGAGGAAAGGAGAGGAGAGGAGAGGACAGGACAGGACAGGACAGGACAGGACAGGACAGGACAGGACAGGACAGGACAGGACAGGACAGGAGAGGAGAGGAGAGGAGAGGAGAGGAGAGGAGAGGAGAGGGGAGGAGAGGAGAGGAGAGGACAGGACAGGAGAGGACAGGAGAGGAGAGGAGAGGGGAGGAGAGGAGAGGAGAGGAGAGGAGAGGAGAGGACAGGAGAGGAGAGGAGAGGAGAGGAGAGAGGAGGCAGAGGAGAGGAGAGGGGAGGAGAGGAGAGGAGAGGAGAGGACAGGAGAGGAAAGGAGACAAGAAGAAACTAGAGGAGAAACAGGAATTGAGAGTTTACAGGAGAGAAGAGGAGGAAAGAGGAGAGGAAAGAAAAGGGGGATATAGGAGGATAGAGGAGAAGGCAGGAGAGTAGAAGAAAGGGAATTAGAGAAAGGGAGAGTAGTGAATAGGAAAGCAGATGAGAACAGAAGAGAGGAAAAGACAGGAGAGATAGAAGATGAGAAAAGAGGAAAAGAGAGGAGAGGGACGAGATAGAAGACAAAAAACATAGTGTGGGAAATGTTTGGTGGCTAAAATGCTGAAGAAACAGTGCTCGATACCAACGACCATTTCTGCTCTCCTCTATTCTCTCTTTCTATTTTTTATTTTCCCCTCTCACTCACTCCTTCCACCATTCTGTCTCTGTCCTCCACCTCGCTCTGTGTCTAATCCGCCCCTCCCCTTTTTTGGCTGCTCTGTCTCACTACACTCTATCTCGGAGACTTTTCCCTTTCTTCTGCGCTCTAACTCTCCCTTTGTGTTTGAAGTCTCTTTTGCTTCATTTTTGTGTCTGTCCTATACATAGTGATGTTTGTGTGTGTGTGTGTGTGTGTGTGTGTATGTGTGTGTGAGGTAGAGAGAAAGTGTGTGTGTGTATATGTGTGTGAGGTAGAGAGAGTGTGTGTTTTTTTTTGTTTGTGTGTGTGTGTGTGTCTGTCTGTCCGTCTTTCTGTCTGTGTGTGTGCGTATGTGTGCGTATGTGTGTAATGTATTCAGGACACTGTCATGGGGGGAAAGGACTCTTTGAATTGCTGTATCTCTGCTCTCAGGTGGTTCGGGAACATAAAGGCCTGGCTACCTGCTGGGTGGAGACACGCTCCAGGCTCCTTACACAACCAGCCACAGTTTCCAACCCCCCTCCCCAACCCACCCCCCCTTCCCTCCCCATACCCCCCGCCCCCAACTCTCTCCCCTTTATTCTCCTCCATGCACTCATTTGCACCACTACTCACTGCGTGCACATGGTAGGATCGGATTGGATTGGGATTGGATTGGGTGTTGCTACGCAACGGGTGGTCTGTCCCAAAATCCAAGTGCACATGGAGTTTGTGTAATCGGACAATGGTCAGAGATCTGGCCGTTTCCGCTACGCTAGGTGGCGATGTATTCCTTTCAACAAGTGGTACTTCTGGTTGTCGGCTGCTAAAAAGAAAATAAACAAACTATCTGGCAGTGTACAAACAAAGATGGCGTTCGAGGAGATTGACAGAGCAGCATTTGCATACATGTTGTGCATTCTCCTTTGTTTGGAAGTCCGTATGAACGAACAAACAGTGTTTTTGGTTTCCTTGATACGACACGAACTGTGCCGTCGGCGTTTGATATTACAAGCAGTGCATTCCAGTGCATGCGCAGTACCCGAATCCGATATGATCCCGTGCACAAGGCAACACCAAGCGGATTAACATCGGCTTAAGCCAGGGGGTTGCAATCGGATTCGCGAAACCAATCCCTACACGATCTTTAGCCTGTGCACATGAATTCAATATGATCCCAATCCCTTTCCAATCGGATTCAACTCTTCCATGTGCACGCAGTGACTACTGACTTACTCCTCTGCTCTCAAGGTGTGATAGCAACACCCCCCACCCCACCCCTCTGCAAATGCACTCCCCATATGCTCTGTCTTTCTACCCCCCCCCCCCCCCCCACCCCCCCCCCCCCCCTCCCCCCCTCTGTCTGTCTCTCTGTCCTCTCCTCTCTGCTGTAGTGTTCTTCATCATTTGCTGGTAAGTGGCGAACAGATTGGCTTTGAGCTCTGTGGCCTGATGGCCTGCCCTGTGTGTGCCCCTCCCGCCGCCGCCTCATCTCTAAGTCTCACCGGACTTTGAGTAGTAAAAGAGAGGGCCGATGCGATGCTTGGCCACTGAGCCTTTTCGGACAGGCTCTCTTTATCTCACACTAAATCCCATGTCAATTCCTGCCCAAATCCCCGCTTCTTTTCTTGCACGCCGATGTATTCCTCCACTCTCTCTCTCTCTCTCTCTCTCTCTCTCTCTCTCTCTCTCTCTCTCTCTCTCTCTCTCTCTCTGTCTGTCTTTACAGTACAGCCGACACATGGATTTCAGGTAGATTACATCACAAAGCGCTTCATCCGTTCAAAGACGCGGGGGAAAAGATCATCCCTTATCCCTTAGCTCAACTGGTCCGTGTCTCTGCCTGATTCCGGTCAGCCCCTCTGGCCCAGATGGACACCACTGGCCAACCACTGTAGGGACCTCTCATCCTCCTCACTACTGTGTCTGACTGACAATTGGTGAGGCAATCAAAGTGAGTTTCCTCCCAGTACTGGCCCTGATGCTGGAAAAAAACAAAACAAAAAAATGCAAAGCACAATTTAATTTGTATGATTTTTTTTGTGCTGTGTTGATGACAGGGGATCTCTTAGAAAAAAAAAAGGCAGGCTTTCATCTCTGTGTGAACTTGCAATTTTGCATTAGCGGTTGCTTTGTTTTGGCGGTGTTTATGAGGTGTTTCCATCATGGCCAAAGCTTTCACAAGGGAGAGAAAGGGAGAGAGAGAGGCAGGGACGGAGAGGGAGAGATAGAGAGACAGAGAAAGAGAGAGAGGCAGGGACGGAGAGGGAGAGATAGAGAGAGAGAAGAAAAAGAAAAAGAGGGAGAGAGATGGAAAGAACGAGAGTATGTGTGTGACAGAGAGAATGAGGGCAAGAAAGAGAGTGTGTGTGTGAGAGAGAGAATACAGGGGGAGAAAGAGTATGTGTGTTTGAGAGAGAAAAGAGAATCAGGAAGAGAAAGAGAGACAGTGTGTGTGTGAGAGAGAGAGAGAGGGAGAGAAAGAGTATGTGTGTGTGAGAAAGAGAGAATTGGGGGGGGAGAAAGAGAGTGTGTGTGTGAGAGAGAGAATGAGGGATAGAAAGAGAAAGCGTGTGTGAGAGAGAATGAGGGAGAGAAAGAGAGATTGTGTGTGTGAGGCAGAGAATGATTGAGAGAAAGAAAGAGTACTGTATGTGTGTGTGTGTGAGAGAGAGAGAATACAGGATAGAGAGAGTGTGCGTGTGAGAGAGAAGAGAGGGAAGAGTTTGTGTGTGAGAGAGAGAGAGAGAACGAGGGAGAGAGAGAAAGAGAGAGAGAGAGAGAGAGAGAGAGAGAACGAGGGAGAGAAAGAGAGTGTGTGAGAGAGAGAGAGAACGAGGGAGAGAAAGAGAGTGTGTGTGAGAGAGAGAGAGAGAGAGAGAGAGAGAGAGAGAGAGAGAGAGGAGAGAGAGAGAGAGAGAGAGAGAGAGAACGAGGGAGAGAAAGAGAGTGTGTGAGAGAGAGAAGGGGGAAGAGTTTGTGTGTGTGGGAGAGAGAGAATGAGGGAGAGAAAGAGAGTGTGTGAGAAAAGACAGACAGAGACAGAGATGTTGCAGCTCCCGCTCCTGGGAATGGAGTAAATGCTTTTCTTGCTAATGTGTGTGTGTGTCATTAACGGTTCCTCCAAAAGCCCTTAAATGCTGACCTGGGATCAGTGGGGACCGGGCCCTGATGAAGCCCAGTCCCAACATGATGCAAGGCGAGGGCAACGCTCACCCAGGGCTACGACTGTACATGACTGACTACTGCTGGGCTGCTGGCACGAGCAGGCTTTGGCTTGTTCATCCACGCCTTCTTAATAATGCATGAACTGCACAGTTTTGACAGGTAAATCCATGCTTGTGAGAAACAGCACACACACACACACACACGCACACACACACACACACACACACACACACACAAGTGCGCGCGTGCGCGTACTGTACACACACACGCGCATGCATATACACACACGCGCACACACAAATGCACACGCACGCACACGCGTGCCTACACACACAGGAAACAAACACAAAGCTACACTAGCAATTCTGAACTTTTATTTATTTTTTCTCCCTTTGTCCACTTGATGAATGGGATGCACAATGGTGAAGACGTCTAATAAGGACTCCAGAGTTCTGTCCTTTCTTGCGAAGAGCGCTCCCAAGGACACCTTTCTTTCCACGTCCTCACAAAAGCACAAACAAGCTTCAATTTGCTTCCGCTTTTGGTAAAAAGCCAATTAAATCACTGGCGGGTGCACAAGCACTTTTGTCGGCGTAATCTTTCTCCATCACCTGCAACCTGGTTGGGGCTTTGAACTCCCACTGATACAACAAATGCGGCGACAGGCTTCTAACGAGCTTGTCTGAAAGACTGAAAGGCTTGTGGTTGAGCTTTGCAGAGAAGGGCCCTTTTGTGAGTGGATTAGTTAACATTAAGCTGTGAGGTCTGATAAATTAGGATTTGTAAAGATTATTACAAAATGCTGGTGTGTGTGTTTGTGTGTGTGTGTGTCGGTGTGTTTGTGTGTATGTGTGTATGTGTGTGTGTGGTATTTGTGTGTGTATGAACAGGCCGCTTAATGCCTTTAATTGAATTT
>CM050204.1:9565000-9592500 GCA_027475355.1 Coilia nasus | reverse complement strand
TATTAAAAAAAAATAAGTTGTCTTTTAAGGATGGTATTCACTAGCTTACTGGAAGACAAGGAAGCTCTTAGCTTAGGAAGAAGACAACCTCTTTAGCTTAGTAATTCTGTTCTGCACACAACTTCTTAAATTGGTCCACGATCTTGTGGAGAGTGCATGTCGTTCAGCCAAAATGCACAGAGTGCAATCCTTCTTCTTAGGTGATTTCCCTGTGTCGATGAACTTCATCATGTGGCGTTCAACAGCACATACCTCCGCAGGTTCCCATATACGCCAAAGCCTTGCTGTGGAATCAGTAACAGAATACAAAATAATATCAGTACAATTACCGGAAAAAAAGGAGCAAAAATAGCCTTCACATGTTCAGATGAGCCATTACCCAAGGTTCTTAAAATATTAAATGACAAACATGAATTCTCCACAGACATGACAAAAAATATTAAATGCTAGACAGAAACTGTCCATTCAGTATTTGTTCACCAAGACTGAGAAGAAAGAAGACTAAGGACAAAAGCATTTAGTGACTGTAGACCCACCCATGTCCAGGTAAGGGTTGTAAGGTAGCTGGCAAGTTTTGCTGGTGAGTACCAATAAACACAAACACATAAAGTTTTCCTTTTTTTTTAACCCCAAGTGGTTTGTGCCAAATGTGGAAATATATAATGGACTGTCAGTATAGTAACATCAGAGATGGTGTACACAATGAAGGGAACAGCAACAATAAACTAGACAATGTGATGACACTCAACCATGTTTGAAACTTTTAACTGGACTTTTATTTATTTTAAGAATTTAAGAACACTTCCCAGAGGCAACATCCACAAAGCACTGCACAGGTGACATTCTGCTCAAGCTCATTTCATTCACAAATTGTGTGTGTGTGTGTATACACACTCTACAACCGTCATAAATCAGGAATCAGCAGTGTGATATAAAGAGATGTCCAAAGAATTGAAAATGCTAATCAGCAGCATTTGAACTTTAATAATGGAGAAAAAATTATGGGTCCTGATTTTGACCAGTGTTGATCAAGTACGCCAACAAACACCGGTCTCAACTGGGGACGTTTTCAGGTGACAAGCAGCTGTGACAATTTTAAGGGTCATGCCCTGTCAGGGGGATGCACATTATCATATTCCTTTATAAGACCCAACATTTGAAGCAGCACCTCTGCCCACAACTGCACAATTGCAACTTAAATGCTGGCTTCTCTACAAAAGGATGTAGTGTGTTTTGTGGCTGTTTCAGTTTAAAGGTAAGAAATCAGAAGTTGCACAGGTAATGTAGTCTGATGTGTCTGACAAAGACATGTCTAACTAGCTGTAATCCCCACTGCTAATGTTGAGCTACCAGGTTTCAGTGCAGTTCACTTGGACAGAGACAATAAACTTACTGGTAAAAAGAAGGGAGGTGTGGCACTGTACATAAACATGCTTGCAGCTGTGGCCTAATGGTTAGGGAGTTGGTCTTGGTGAGACTGTATGCAGCAAAAACGTGGAGATACTGGCGATTAGTCTCTGACCGTATTGCATGCCAATGGAGTTCTCCACACTATTGTTGTGTGTTTACGTTACATCATGAGCCCAGTGTCATTCATTCAGCAATTGCAAGGCTGCAGACTCAACACACAGGCACTTTTTTTTGCAATCTCTGGTGACTTCAATCATGTAACACTGGATTCCCCCTCACTAATTTCTACCCGTTTGTTGATTGCCCAACCAGAAAAAACAGGATAATAGACTTCCTGTATGCAAACGTTCCCTCACTGAAAAACTCAGACCACAACCACATTCACCTTCAGCCAATGTACAAGCCTCAAGTACAGAGGCTGCCACACACGCCTTCAGAGAGTGGACACCAGAAGCTGAAGAGGCCTCAAGAGACTGCTTTGAGTCCACTGACTGGAGCATGCTACAGCATGGCGAGGAGGATTTAAAGGTCGCCACACATTGTGCTAATGACTACCTTAACTTCTGCAGAGATGTTGTAGTTCCTAAAGACTGTGAGCTGCTTCCCTAACAACAAACCTTGGGTGACCAGCAATGTCAAAAAAACTCTTTAATAAGAAGAGGCCGAGTCATAACGGAGTGTAAACTGCAGGACAACAACATGAAAGAGGTCTGGCAGGGAGTGTACAACATCACTGGATGTGTGGGGAAAGGGTGGCAAGGCGAATGGTGATATGGTCAGAGCTAACCAGCTGAATAATTTCTATAATCGATTGAACAACTGCTGCTGCTTCTGCCAATGACATTGTCACCACTAGTACACCTCCCCTGCAGCCTCTGACAATGCACAATATGCACTACCACCCCCCCCCCCCCACCCACCCCCCCAAAACTAAGACTTTCCAATTCAGTTTACCCCGTTTACTCTACCCCTGTCTACCGCGGCAGACTACACAACCATCACCTCCACATACCCCCCCACCAACTGAGGACTCTCACCTACACTCTGCCTCCTCCCCCCCACCTCTGCTTTTCATGTCCCCACACAAAGTATTGTATTGTCATCTGCAAAGACCAACATAAGTGTCTACATCGGCTCCCGCCTGAAAAGGAAAGAGCAGAATCGTTGAATTGCATATTTGAAGGACAAGTACCGGAGGATTTTTGTAAACGGCTGTTGATGTGTCCTAACCATTTCAAGGAAGACTGCTTCATCTAGCTTGGATTAAATTTGGATTAGCCACCAAACTGCCTCAAGGAGGGGTCACTTCTAATTATCCATGGAAAACACGAGAAAGCTGTAAGTACCTATCAATATGTGTTGCTTTTGCAGTTTAGCACAAACTAATGAGTTAACTGCTGGTGTATCGCCATTTAACAAGTGAACACTAACAACTAACATATAGGCTTGGATAGTTTCCACCACTATCATACCTTGGCAATCGAGCCATCCCCACACTTGGCAATTTCTAAAAAATGCATTTTAAGATGTTTGCTAAAGTGAAACATAATACATTCATGGGCAGTAGCAGCTAATTTGCATGTAGGAATTCTAATGAAAAAGAGCCTGTTCTGAAGCAGAGGTTTAGACATTAAAACTTAGGATTTTCAACAAACTACTTCGAATACATGTCCAGTGGACCTCAGTGTTGTAAAAAAGAGCATAATATGGGACCTTTGTTATTGTTGGTCAGTCTACAGACTCTTACATGCAGACATCTGCATGCTTACATTCAGATAATGCATTTTTTACATACTTTTTTTGGATGGAAACGCTGTAACTGGAGATGTTGGAGGTCCATCAGCTTTAGCCAAATCTGGAGATGCTCGAGACTGAGCAAAAAGGCAAGTAGCAGCTGATGAATGAGGGCCGTCAAGTTGATCTTCACCTTGGTCTTTAACTTCAATTATAGCACCTACGCAACCTAAATAATCATACTGTTCTGTTGGAGAAGAAACAATGGTAGACACAGAAAATATTTTTTAATAAAATGCACACCTGTGAAGATACAAGAAGGGGTGGTAATGTGGCATTAACAACCATGGTCGAAGCCCCATTTAAAACAAAGCCTCCACCAAGTTTTCCATTGCCCACTACATCGGGATCATCCATTAAAAAGTAACATTATGTCTCTGTGAATACAATGACCACAAAAACACTGCTTAGACGAGAGAAAATGGTACAAGCATAGACATCTCACCATTGAAGTCAATATATCTCCACTGTGTGTTATGGTATCTCCAAATCGAGGTCATGGTTCTCCTGGTTCCCTGAAAGCATCAGCAAAGTTGGCTACCCTTCACCAGGTTTAAACACACTACACTTGGGGCTAGCTTAGCTGCACAGGCATTGACAATCATATGTATGTTTTTGTAGTACAGTTGTATAGAGCAAATAGTCTGTTGCACATTCTAAGAAGATAAAATGACAGTGTAGTATATAACATTCTCCAGTACAACTAGCTATACAAATACTCAACAAATGTCAGCTATGCTCTCGTGCAAGAAAGACTTTCATATTCATAGCTCAAAATACTGGGAAGCTAGTAGCTAGTTCACTAGCTCAAATGATTAATGCCAACACTAATAGCATAATCTTCTTCACACATTGTCTACAAGCACAACCTAACTTAACAGGCATCTAATAGTAGTGTGCATTTGTTTGACCACATTTTCAACACAAGCCTACCTTTGTTTCATCAGACTACTCCTAGGACAAATAGTCACCTGGCGCCAATCTGCTTCGGGGACATCCGATGCGTGGGAGGAGTCAGCATACCCAGTGGCTCCCCAATTTGGTCAGAGCAGCTTTGACTTTGAGAACCGACATACCCCAAACACACAATGCAATTTTAAGTGAGCCATTTATTTTCATATTGTTTGTGAGCCTCTAGCACAAGTCATCATGATATCATTCAAAATAAAGTTCTTAAAACGGGTGGAGCAGTGTTTCATAGTGCTGCGGATAAAAGCATCTACTAAATCCCATATTAAAACCTGACCCAGCTACAAAGCAAAATATAGTCATGTTATAGTTAATTAGTATGCCATTGGGGAAAATACAGCTTACACTATTTACATCACGTCAGTCTTACTGTTGAACTAATTTTGAACTGTTCTACACTAGTCACAACAGTGTATCATTAAACCAAAGAAATAATCATAGACTTCAGGAGAATCATTAAGAAGGCACAGCAGAAACTGTACTTCAGAACACTAAAGCATAACCATCTTGTACAAAAACTGCTTGTGCCCTGTTACTATTGTTCCATAGAGTATTTTAACATACTGTATGTGTGCTTGGTTTTCCAGCCACACAGCTGCAGACACCAGAGCGCTCCAGAGGTTCATCACCACAGCTGAAAGGATCATCTGCCCCCTACCCTTCTCAAAAGACCTCTACAGTTCTCCATCTCGCAAAGGCACACAGTATTCTCTGGGACCCATTCAACCCAGAACATTTGTTGTCTGAACTGTTGCCCTCGGGTAGGCCTTTCAGGTCAATAAAAGCAAGGGCAACCAGGTTAAAAACAGTTTCTATGCCAGAGCCATATGTGCACTCAATTCTGAGAAAACATGAAATTAGACATGGAAATTCTGCAATAACTGCAGAATGTGGTCATGGAATACTTGGTGTGCGTGGCATGTTTTCCTTGTATAAGTTTCAACCTTTTAGTAACCTGTCACCTTTCAACTATTTGTTGTGTTTGAAAGTGCAATCCTTAAAGTGCAAATTTCATTGTACTCATACAATGAAAATAAAGGAATTCTGTTTCTAAAATATAAATACAAAGGGCAAACCATAGAATACAAAATAGAATAGAGAGAGAAAAAAATCCAACTGCTATATAACATTAATTTATTGCACTGTTTTTATGATAATGCACTTGATGAACTGTATTAAACATAAAGTACAGCACTTTAATTTAAAACACTTTTTTTCTTTAAATAAAAATCACAAACAAAAAAATATCTGTCTTAATTTCACTGGCTATCCATGGCAAATGGAATGTTGTTTTTGAACGAAAAGTACCCAGTGCTGTTAAAAAAAAACACACACACAACACATCATACTCAAAGTGCTGAACCAGTGCAAAAAATAAACAGAACTTTTGACCTGCCGTAGAAACAATACTAGCATGAACTTTTCAAACGCAGCGTACTAGACCTTCTCAAAGTAATGCTTCTGTTTCGCACATAGTTTTTCACACATCAGTCCATGATCTCGCTCCAAGCGCATGCTGTTCTGCAGTGATGCACTTGTCGCAGTCCCTCTTCTGAGGCACCCGTCCTGTGTGTATGAAGTGCATCATGTGCCGTTCAATGGCAGCTACATCCACCGTTTCCCACTTGCGTCTCGGCTTCGCTGTGGAATCTGGGAATACAAAACAAGATCAGTACAATTTAAAGAGGAACAAAAACTGCCTCAATATGCTCCAGAACATAGGCCATTATCCAAGGTTCTTAAAATACTAAATAAAATCAACACAGACAAGACAAATAGTGTTTCATGATAGCAAATAATTTACTAATTAGTAAATTTGGAGAGTCAGTCAGCATGATGGTTGGAGAATCAGGAACAAGGTTTTAACAGCAGGGTTAGACACATACAGGTCCATTTACAATACCTTCTGCCCCATACAGGAAATGAATAATAAAAAACAGCAAAACGCAAAAACAGGAAATCTTTGGGGAAGATGCACAGCGCAGACATCTCCCTGCCTGCATTCAGATTTTTTACAATATTTACCTACCGTGTCTGGATGTGAAAGCCTTTACTGGAGATGCAATTTCATGAACTTTGGCTGCTACTGGAGAAGCGTGTGGCTGTGCTGTAGGGGAAGAAGTGGTCGATGAAGGAGGGCCATCCAGTTCATCGTCGTCATCATCATCATCGCCATCACTTTGGTCATCACACTGTTCTGATTGGAGAACAAACAAGTGGACACAAATATTTTAACAAACTGAGCAATATTTAAGCTGAAAACCTTTTAGTGAGGTCATTAATGAAACATATAAATTTCAAACCTTCTGGGTGTACTTCAATATCTTCCAATGATTTCCCTTTGAACCGACATATTGTTCCTTTTTCCATAGCCATCAAAAGTTTACTCATTTTGGCTAGCTGCAATGTGCCTTGAGGAAGACGGTAATACTGTCGGTGGACACATATATCGTGTCCCAAGAAGTCAGCAAGCTGATCAGCTTCATTTCCCTCCAAGTTCAAAATCTGGAACATGGTTGCGATGAGTTTGCGAAGCCTTGTAGAGGTTAGCGCCTCAGGATGTTGAGCACCACATTCAGCTGCATATTTATGGATGCATTTACCCCCTCTGTAAGCAGTCAAAGCACCTGATCTTGCAAAAAGAAAGGGATTCTCTCTGGGGACACCACACATCTCTCGATTTTCCACCACCAGCTCAAGAGAAGAGATCATAGATGGTTTGAGAAGTAGGGGATCAGCACTGCTTTCATTTGAATCAGATATGCTACCTTCTGTGTCAGGCATATAATCAGCATCACTGTAGTCACTATATTCTGACTCATCTGATGACTCCATCAAAGGTGTTATTGTCTGAAAGAGAGAGACATTAAATGGTAATGACCAAAGATTTCCTCACTACTGAAACTTTCCACAAATGTTTATGGATAATATGTCTGTTTTTAATATACATCTGCATACTGGAGTCCAGCCTTTCAAATATAGATTTGATCATGACCAACACACTTTCATAATATGAAATTTATGAATTTCAGGGTAGTCACAATAAATTGCTTTTAAGTACATCAATAAATTAAGAGTAAATGTCAGTATGACCATTAAAAACAAAAAAAAGGTTTAAAACATCAGTAGTATACCAACATCACATACATTTAAATGCTGAATGGTTTTTATAAGATACCTTTCTTTTTCTTGTTTTTTGCTGTGGCTCACAGTCCTTGATTTCCGAAGAGTCCTCATTTGGTAATGATTTCCTTTCCTTAAATATGCAAAATTATACATGTGAATACTACCTTATATGAAATGTTGAAGTTACCTAAGCAGTAAGCACTGCAGTGCCGGTTGGTAAGGCAATCAAAATATTTGTAAAATCCACTAAAAAGCTGTAAAAATGGTTAAGAATTAATCTTGGATAAATACTTTAACAATAGATCTCTTCCGGTATATGCTGGTGTCATATTTTAAATGCTTATATCTTGGAATGTAAAAATGAAAGAGTAAAAAATATATTCGTTGGAAAGCTGACATTCAGGAGTTTTTAACACATAGGATAATTTCTCTGGATACCACTCTGAAAGCGAATTAAAAACATCTAATGTAAGGGTAGCTTTTACAAAAACACAGCCAAGAATATTTCGAACTATAGACCTTAATTAAAAATTATGAAGAGATCATTAAACATCGTCAAAAGAAACATTTCCAAGTCAAAATAAGTGAAATACAGAGAAACTGTCAATGATTGTAATTTGCATGCAGGTTTGTGCAAGGAATTCTACAATAAGCAAGAGCTCTGGCCTGGCCAGGCCAGGATTCCATTCTGCTGCCACTGCAGAGATTTGTTGTCTTTAATTTTCTTTCGGTGTGGTGTCCAGAGAAAGAGCAGAGCATATGTGCGCGTCTGAACGGTGCTGCTGTGCCACTGGTGGAACAGTAAACTTTGACTAGAATGGCAACTATTTACTACACAATGCAGAGAAAACCTAGCGGACAATGGCTTAAAACAGGCGGCTACATATTAACACAACTACAACATGCAAACAAGTAACCAGCAGGTTCTTAAAGCAATTCATATCTTAAACATTCCACATTTTAAAATCATGTGATTTCATTTACATCACCTGGGGACCTCAAATCCATATTAGAAAAATTGGGGACAGTCGTCTTTATAGCCATCTCCTAAAAACCCTTGTCTGCCAATTGGACTTTTAAAAGGCTATGCTGAAAAAGAGTAGGAAGCAGAGATTTCTGAGCATCGTATCTCGCTCAGTTCTCCACAGAAACCCGTGTGCTTCTTTGTTTTATAGGGAAGCTTGAAGCAAGGAAGTGCAAAATACACATATGCTGGAGGCATGCATGATGCAGGAAGGTGACAAATCGTTTTAATACCTTGAGTCTTTCGGTAGTTTCTTGTGAAGGAGCCTTTCCACTCATAACTGACTGGTGGGTCATTGGAAGCTCAGCCACTGACAGTTCAATTTGGTCCTACAATGCATAAAGAACAGTACTTAAAACATACATGTGAACATGTTTCTCGCCCTGTAAAGAGCATTTCTATGACCAAAGTGGGTATTAGAATGTTAAAGACTTCGCTAAACATTGGTCAAGAAAATAATTATTGCTGTAACAGCAAAGGTGTACCAGACACATATACACACACTCAAATGGAATGTTTGGTTTGAATATACTCGCCGCGCTCAGTCGTACGCGCGCAAAAGTCTGGCGCGGTGTTCTCAAGCGCATATTTGCTGTGTCTGCACCTCCGAATTTTTTGTAACTTGCACGCGGCAGCCCCATTGAAAACAATAGGCAATGGCTAGTCTGGTTTCAGCTAACATTAGCCTAGTAACTACCAGCCTAAACATGTATTTTCCATTGCTACAAATCAGCTAATTTTACTGGAATCTCACAAGAAATACAAACACTGACTAAAAACTTTTAGGATTTTGTTCAATTTTATCCACAAACCAACTTAGGTGCAAACCTGCAGTTTGTTTATTAAGCTAACTTCTTGCCTTATCCCATCATCACTCAAGGTCTTATAAAGCTGAAAACACTGTAAATATACACACTCAAACCTTTTTGGATTTATCCATTCCCGAATCATGATGTAAACCTGCAATTCAGTCATGTTTCACTCCTCTGACACACAAAGTTCCCAAACTACTGTTGCATTTGACACCCCTGACGAGGAGAGGATTGCCGTTTGTGTCGATTGAAGTATGTATGGGCGCTAGGCGCTGTGACGTCACTTTTGCGCGCGCACTTCTGCGCACGGCGAGTATATCCCTAGCTTAAAACAGGCACAATTTGTATTGTGACAACTTATCCATACCTCACTCTTCTTCATCATAACAGGCGTTCTTGAGACAGCTCCATCATGATCGTCGACAACAGAATGTTTATCCTTGTTCTAAGAGGAAACATGTTTCAAATCAGAGAAACATATGCCACTGTGATACCAACGAGGGGACTGACATACAATTAATTAACCTGATCACCACCGGGTTTCTCTGCTGTGAACATGTTTCTCACCCTGTAAAGAGCATTTCTATGACCAAAGTGGGTATTAGAACCATCATGGTGAGCCTTAAGTCTTGCAAATCTGTTCTGCAATGCCAATACGCTGAAACAGTTGATCCTTGCTTTCTTTTCATCACTAGAGCTCTGAAAAACTAATTATTTTATTCTGTCTACATCATTTTGTTTGTACAACAGTAAACATTGAAACAAATTAAACATGTTCTCATTTGAGTGTTTTATGTGGAGATTGTTAGAGGATGATGTAATAGAGATGGTGCATCTTGAACCAACTACAAGTCATGTACACCCATTTAGAAATAGGATACAAAAAAAGCATATAAAGGGGCAAAAAAAAATCTGCATACCTTCATCCATTCACCAGCAGTCAGAGGGTTCTTTTCTGAATCAGCGAGAGCATGCTCTGCTGTGGTTATGGTAGCCTCACCCATCACCTTTAGAAACACAACTAGAATCATAAACTGGAAATAATGGCATATATTCAGAATGATTTTACAAAACATACTACAGGTTACAAATCAACACTGCTCAAAATTAGGGCTGGACTGAAGAAAGACAAAAAAAAAAAGACTGATATTACAATTCACAGATACTTTCGTAGCAGGTCTCCTCTGGTTTTAGATCATAAATCCATATTTCAGTCAGTATGAATTGTAATCAACTTGAAAAAATGTCATGCATCATACCTGTTTAAGCCGAGGCCAATCAGCATCTCCATAATTGCATGATGGTTCCTCTCCTGGTGAAATGTCTCTCAGAGCAAACATGCAAAGGTGTGGCTCCCTATTAAAGTCAACGATTTTCATTTTGCAGTTTGGCCTCTGATGGTCATCATTTACAAGCCTTCCCAAAGATTCATCCTCAACAGATGCATCCAGGCTGCCCATTAGGAAACATACACAATCACTTAGGAAACTTCAAACAATACAATGCTGTGGACAGATTTAACAAGGGGAGGTTGAAAACAGTCTTGTCAAATAACCTCACGAAAGGGGAATGGGGTCACTTACCTCCAACATTGTCCTTTCCATTTGAAATCAAACACAAATTCTGAGACTGCCTTTCTGGAAACATGTTCACATGGTAGAAGTCTCCCTCGGTACTCCAGGACAAAATCTCCTTGATAGAAGGCCGAAGTGGCAAAAACTCCTCGACCTGAAGAAGAGATAGAATGGTAGAAAGAAGAATAGAAAAGCATGAGGGAGGATTAAGTGGGAGCAAAGGAGAAGAGAGATCAGAAAGAAGAGATTGGGAGTAATAGGGGAAGATAATGGAAGAGGGAAGGGAAGATAAAGAATGCAAAATATGAGTGTCAACAAGAAGAGTGTGAAAGCAGGGTGAAAACAGTAGGGGAGAAAGGGGAAGGTGGTTTTCAAAGGAGAGGGTAAGAAAGCAGAGAAGGAGTACAGGAGACAAGATGACAACAGTTGACGTGCGGATAGCAGAGAATGAGAATGAGGCAGTTGGAGAACAAAATAGCACAAGACAACTCACCATCATCAATAAATCTTTTCTCCAGACCGCTCTTGTCCGCTTTTAGATTAATATATCTTTCAGCATCTTGATGAGGCTTTATTATTTTTCTCTTTGATGCCATGGTAGTGAGAAATCCCAGTCACTGTCCTGAAAACATGAGCAGAGTTAGCCTCCCCATTTGCAATGCCAGTCTAGCATAACCGTTTCCTATGACAAGTTCAGAATACACGATTTTGGAAATCGCCTTGCCTCGTCAATCAGCAGTTAATCTGCGAGAACAGGTCACCATGTGTGAACTACAAAAGCACTCAGAGAGGGCAGACCTCCGCCAGGACAGCTCAGATCACCACCAAAATCACTTTTAAGTTTGCCCATTTTTGACCCACCCTGAAAATTGCATCAAAATCCATCTATAACTTTTTGAGTTATCTTGCTAACAAACAAACAAACGCCGATGCTTAAATAACCTCTACTGGCGGAGGTAATTAGTGTACGACATGATTAACAAAAATGTTTAGGATGTAGCTGCTAATTTAAAACGTAGTTGGAACACTGGACAGTTCACAGCGGTGTAGCTGCTAGGCATGAAGGCTTGTATCCATGGTTTAAAACATTTCAAAACTTAGGTAGTTATGAAATGACCTGGCAACTAACGCTTTCTTATAATCTTCCACCGTCATATTGTTAACTAAAAAAAAGCAAACGACCTTAAAAAACAAAACCAACTGTTTTAGAAGTCATACTGTACCCTTTCCTCCGTAGCAGTATTGGATCACAGGTAGAAAGCTAAAATTAACCACGTTACCTTCAATGACTAGCAGCTAGCCTACCTCAAAGACTGACCTTTCTTTGCTAACAGTCTGTACAAAAACCAACATCCACATACTGCAGTAAACGCTGCCCTACAAAGCCAAAGTGTAGTAACTACGCAAACATTGAAACAAGAACGTTCGTTTCCTTTTTCCAGTTATTGACATTATGTTTTTACAACTCATTTTAACATACCTCTCTTTACTCTTCAATCTTCTTGTCTTCTTGTCGATTCTCTTCTCCATCTCACGCAAAAATGGTCTGTTAGTCAAGACACAAACTACCTGCACCATGCTTCAGTGACGTCACATTTTGAGAGGAAGAGTTTGCACCCAATGGGCGATTGTTCTTCCTTATATGGACATGCATTTTGGAGGGAATAGCAAAGTGGGGGAGGGGAATACAGTGCAGAGCAATAATGAGTACACCCCCCCTGAAGGAGGACAGTTTTCACAGTATTAACCCTTTAATCCCAATTTTTTTCTGAAAAAAATCAGTACACGGATTTTACTCCTTAGACCTTCCTAACACACAAACATTATGCACTTTTCCATTTTATGTTGGTTTGTCAAAGTTTATGTTTTACAGTCGGTCACAATTGTGACCGGTGGGAAACATGGTCGTTTTTTGGACAAATTCATATAAATTGGTCAATAAGGCCTATTTACATTCTTGAAATCTTAAAATGAAAGTAGTGATAACAACGCCCACTAAGCATGGAATAATGTGATATGGTTAGTTTTTTTCTGCATTTCCTTATTTTGTGCATGTGACAAAATGTTCAAACTTATTCAATATACCCCAATGGACAACACATAGCATACACTGCAGATAAACCTAAACATGGTGGTCTTGTCAAGTCTTTTCCGTTTATCTGATAGATAAATCATAATCTAACATTGAAATGTCAGAGCTGGATAACAAGATCATTTGTAACCCTCCCACCATCCACCACCTTTGTTGCTGTGGTTTAAGGTCTCATTCACTATAAGTGGAAGGACCTGAAATGGTAGGTGCCTACTTAGGAGGAGAGGGGGAGGGAAGTGCTCGCATGGTATGACATGGATTTGGAGATGCCTGGCTAGGAGAACAGGCAGGTGCCTGCATAGTATAAGGTGGAGCAGAGATGCCCATGTCATACAAGACAAAGGAGAGGAGGAGGAGGAGAGGGGAAAGGAGATGCCCGTGTGGTACAACATGAATTGGGTAGTGATTGACTAGGAGGAGAGGGACATTTCCAAATTGACCTAAAACCCATGTAAATTCTTTTATTATTCTGTCAATGGTGAAATTTATAACTCTGCATTAAAGCCATTACACTTGTTAGCAGGGTCAGCCATGATGGTGCCTGCAGAGCAGTGTGTGGGGACGGTATGTTCAAGGTACCTCAGGGGCACTTCTAGTCAAGTCAAGTCAATTTATTTATATAGCACATTTAAAAGCAAACACAAGTTAACCCAAAGCGCTTTAAAAGCACTTCTTGGTGCATTCAAACCCATGACCTACGAGGCCACCAATGCTCCTTAGCGTATCCTTTTGAGATTTTGGTAGGGAGATTTTACTAACATTCTAATGCTGAGCTGGGCTAGCTGGCATCTGTTACACATACAAGGTATGAGATGGAGTGGGAAGTGCCCACAAAGAAGGAGAGGCATGGGCCTGTAGGGTACAAGATGGAGTGACCGATGCCCAGCTAGAAAAAAAGGGAGAGAGAGGTGCCCACAAATTTACAAGAGGAGTGGAAGGTACCCAGCTAGGAGGACAGAAAAAGGAAGGTGCCTGCGGCATAGGAGATGGACTGAGAGGTGATGGCCTACAGTAGAAGGATAGGAAGCTTAAGAGAGGATAACATGAGATGGAGTGGGAGGTGTTCAGCTAGAAGGACCTATACTGAGTTGTCAATATGCAACAACATAGAATGACAAAAGCCCATGTTAGGACCTGGAGGACCTGGTTGTTGGGAATATCAAAGCCATTCCCTAGAAATGTCACCTCTGCTATGCCATTCGACATCCTTGCTGGCAAATGTGTGTGTTTTTTTCCCCAGAATTCCCTGTGCGAACTATCACAATCACTTTTAATTGCACATCTCAGAAGTGTAAGGGTAACACTGATGCTACACACAGCATGCGGGGGGTGGCATAAGTGCATTAGGTGAAAAACATCTGATTATTTTACCCTTTATCAGAAAAAACAATGACACCTTACAGTAATTGTCAAAACTTATGTATCACATTTAACAGGTTAACATAGAACAGGTTTCAGTGGCACATGACGTGCACAACTAGTCAGTGCGGCCAACGCGTGCTTCAATGTCCCCAAAGTGAGCGTAAACATTTTGGAGGGAATCCTTAAAGTGGGGGAGGGGAATACATCCTGTGTGGTACAACATGAATTGGGTAGTGATTGACTAGGAGGAGAGGGACATTTCCAAATTGACCTAAAACCCATGTAAATTCTTTTATTATTCTGTCAATGGTGAAATTTATAACTCTGCATTAAAGCCATTACACTTGTTAGCAGGGTCAGCCATGATGGTGCCTGGAGAGCAGTGTGTGGGGACGGTATGTTCAAGGTACCTCAGGGGCACTTCTAGTCAAGTCAAGTCAATTTATTTATATAGCACATTTAAAAGCAAACACAAGTTAACCCAAAGCGCTTTAAAAGCACTTCTTGGTGGATTCAAACCCATGACCTACGAGGCCACCAATGCTCCTTAGCGTATCCTTTTGAGATTTTGGTAGGGAGATTTTACTAACATTCTAATGCTGAGCTGGGCTAGCTGGCATCTGTTACACATACATGGTATGAGATGGAGTGGGAAGTGCCCACAAAGAAGGAGAGGCATGGGCCTGTAGGGTACAAGATGGAGTGACCGATGCCCAGCTAGAAAAAAAGGGAGAGAGAGGTGCCCACAAATTTACAAGAGGAGTGGAAGGTACCCAGCTAGGAGGACAGAAAAAGGAAGGTGCCTGCGGCATAGGAGATGGACTGAGAGGTGATGGCCTACAGTAGAAGGATAGGAAGCTTAAGAGAGGATAACATGAGATGGAGTGGGAGGTGTTCAGCTAGAAGGACCTATACTGAGTTGTCAATATGCAACAACATAGAATGACAAAAGCCCATGTTAGGACCTGGAGGACCTGGTTGTTGGGAATATCAAAGCCATTCCCTAGAAATGTCCCCTCTGCTATGCCATTCGACATCCTTGCTGGCAAATGTGTGTGTTTTTTTCCCCAGAATTCCCTGTGCGAACTATCACAATCACTTTTAATTGCACATCTCAGAAGTGTAAGGGTAACACTGATGCTACACACAGCATGCGGGGGGTGGCATAAGTGCATTAGGTGAAAAACATCTGATTATTTTACCCTTTATCAGAAAAAACAATGACACCTTACAGTAATTGTCAAAACTTATGCATCACATTTAACAGGTTAACATAGAACAGGTTTCAGTGGCACATGACGTGCACAACTAGTCAGTGCGGCCAACGCGTGCTTCAATGTCCCCAAAGTGAGCGTAAACATTTTGGAGGGAATCCTTAAAGTGGGGGAGGGGAATACATCCTGTGTGGTACAACATGAATTGGGTAGTGATTGACTAGGAGGAGAGGGACATTTCCAAATTGACCTAAAACCCATGTAAATTCTTTTATTATTCTGTCAATGGTGAAATTTATAACTCTGCATTAAAGCCATTACACTTGTTAGCAGGGTCAGCCATGATGGTGCCTGGAGAGCAGTGTGTGGGGACGGTATGTTCAAGGTACCTCAGGGGCACTTCTAGTCAAGTCAAGTCAATTTATTTATATAGCACATTTAAAAGCAAACACAAGTTAACCCAAAGCGCTTTAAAAGCACTTCTTGGTGGATTCAAACCCATGACCTACGAGGCCACCAATGCTCCTTAGCGTATCCTTTTGAGATGTTGGTAGGGAGATTTTACTAACATTCTAATGCTGAGCTGGGCTAGCTGGCATCTGTTACACATACATAGTATGAGATGGAGTGGGAAGTGCCCACAAAGATAGAGAGGCATGGGCCTGTAGGGTACAAGATGGAGTGACCGATGCCCAGCTAGAAAAAAAGGGAGAGAGAGGTGCCCACAAATTTACAAGAGGAGTGGAAGGTACCCAGCTAGGAGGACAGAAAAAGGAAGGTGCCTGCGGCATAGGAGATGGACTGAGAGGTGATGGCCTACAGTAGAAGGATAGGAAGCTTAAGAGAGGATAACATGAGATGGAGTGGGAGGTGTTCAGCTAGAAGGACCTATACTGAGTTGTCAATATGCAACAACATAGAATGACAAAAGCCCATGTTAGGACCTGGAGGACCTGGTTGTTGGGAATATCAAAGCCATTCCCTAGAAATGTCCCCTCTGCTATGCCATTCGACATCCTTGCTGGCAAATGTGTGTTTTTTTTCCCCAGAATTCCCTGTGCGAACTATCACAATCACTTTTAATTGCACATCTCAGAAGTGTAAGGGTAACACTGATGCTACACACAGCATGCGGGGGGTGGCATAAGTGCATTAGGTGAAAAACATCTGATTATTTTACCCTTTATCAGAAAAAACAATGACACCTTACAGTAATTGTCAAAACTTATGCATCACATTTAACAGGTTAACATAGAACAGGTTTCAGTGGCACATGACGTGCACAACTAGTCAGTGCGGCCAACGCGTGCTTCAATGTCCCCAAAGTGAGCGTAAACATTTTGGAGGGAATCCTTAAAGTGGGGGAGGGGAATACATCCTGTGTGGTACAACATGAATTGGGTAGTGATTGACTAGGAGGAGAGGGACATTTCCAAATTGACCTAAAACCCATGTAAATTCTTTTATTATTCTGTCAATGGTGAAATTTATAACTCTGCATTAAAGCCATTACACTTGTTAGCAGGGTCAGCCATGATGGTGCCTGGAGAGCAGTGTGTGGGGACGGTATGTTCAAGGTACCTCAGGGGCACTTCTAGTCAAGTCAAGTCAATTTATTTATATAGCACATTTAAAAGCAAACACAAGTTAACCCAAAGCGCTTTAAAAGCACTTCTTGGTGGATTCAAACCCATGACCTACGAGGCCACCAATGCTCCTTAGCGTATCCTTTTGAGATGTTGGTAGGGAGATTTTACTAACATTCTAATGCTGAGCTGGGCTAGCTGGCATCTGTTACACATACATAGTATGAGATGGAGTGGGAAGTGCCCACAAAGAAGGAGAGGCATGGGCCTGTAGGGTACAAGATGGAGTGACCGATGCCCAGCTAGAAAAAAAGGGAGAGAGAGGTGCCCACAAATTTACAAGAGGAGTGGAAGGTACCCAGCTAGGAGGACAGAAAAAGGAAGGTGCCTGCGGCATAGGAGATGGACTGAGAGGTGATGGCCTACAGTAGAAGGATAGGAAGCTTAAGAGAGGATAACATGAGATGGAGTGGGAGGTGTTCAGCTAGAAGGACCTATACTGAGTTGTCAATATGCAACAACATAGAATGACAAAAGCCCATGTTAGGACCTGGAGGACCTGGTTGTTGGGAATATCAAAGCCATTCCCTAGAAATGTCACCTCTGCTATGCCATTCGACATCCTTGCTGGCAAATGTGTGTTTTTTTTCCCCAGAATTCCCTGTGCGAACTATCACAATCACTTTTAATTGCACATCTCAGAAGTGTAGGGGTAACACTGATGCTACACACAGCATGCGGGGGGTGGCATAAGTGCATTAGGTGAAAAACATCTGATTATTTTACCCTTTATCAGAAAAAACAATGACACCTTACAGTAATTGTCAAAACTTATGTATCACATTTAACAGGTTAACATAGAACAGGTTTCAGTGGCACATGACGTGCACAACTAGTCAGTGCGGCCAACGCGTGCTTCAATGTCCCCAAAGTGAGCGTAAACATTTTGGAGGGAATCCTTAAAGTGGGGGAGGGGAATACATCCTGTGTGGTACAACATGAATTGGGTAGTGATTGACTAGGAGGAGAGGGACATTTCCAAATTGACCTAAAACCCATGTAAATTCTTTTATTATTCTGTCAATGGTGAAATTTATAACTCTGCATTAAAGCCATTACACTTGTTAGCAGGGTCAGCCATGATGGTGCCTGGAGAGCAGTGTGTGGGGACGGTATGTTCAAGGTACCTCAGGGGCACTTCTAGTCAAGTCAAGTCAATTTATTTATATAGCACATTTAAAAGCAAACACAAGTTAACCCAAAGCGCTTTAAAAGCACTTCTTGGTGGATTCAAACCCATGACCTACGAGGCCACCAATGCTCCTTAGCGTATCCTTTTGAGATGTTGGTAGGGAGATTTTACTAACATTCTAATGCTGAGCTGGGCTAGCTGGCATCTGTTACACATACATAGTATGAGATGGAGTGGGAAGTGCCCACAAAGAAGGAGAGGCATGGGCCTGTAGGGTACAAGATGGAGTGACCGATGCCCAGCTAGAAAAAAAGGGAGAGAGAGGTGCCCACAAATTTACAAGAGGAGTGGAAGGTACCCAGCTAGGAGGACAGAAAAAGGAAGGTGCCTGCGGCATAGGAGATGGACTGAGAGGTGATGGCCTACAGTAGAAGGATAGGAAGCTTAAGAGAGGATAACATGAGATGGAGTGGGAGGTGTTCAGCTAGAAGGACCTATACTGAGTTGTCAATATGCAACAACATAGAATGACAAAAGCCCATGTTAGGACCTGGAGGACCTGGTTGTTGGGAATATCAAAGCCATTCCCTAGAAATGTCCCCTCTGCTATGCCATTCGACATCCTTGCTGGCAAATGTGTGTGTTTTTTTCCCCAGAATTCCCTGTGCGAACTATCACAATCACTTTTAATTGCACATCTCAGAAGTGTAAGGGTAACACTGATGCTACACACAGCATGCGGGGGGTGGCATAAGTGCATTAGGTGAAAAACATCTGATTATTTTACCCTTTATCAGAAAAAACAATGACACCTTACAGTAATTGTCAAAACTTATGCATCACATTTAACAGGTTAACATAGAACAGGTTTCAGTGGCACATGACGTGCACAACTAGTCAGTGCGGCCAACGCGTGCTTCAATGTCCCCAAAGTGAGCGTAAACATTTTGGAGGGAATCCTTAAAGGGGGGGAGGGGAATACATCCTGTGTGGTACAACATGAATTGGGTAGTGATTGACTAGGAGGAGAGGGACATTTCCAAATTGACCTAAAACCCATGTAAATTCTTTTATTATTCTGTCAATGGTGAAATTTATAACTCTGCATTAAAGCCATTACACTTGTTAGCAGGGTCAGCCATGATGGTGCCTGGAGAGCAGTGTGTGGGGACGGTATGTTCAAGGTACCTCAGGGGCACTTCTAGTCAAGTCAAGTCAATTTATTTATATAGCACATTTAAAAGCAAACACAAGTTAACCCAAAGCGCTTTAAAAGCACTTCTTGGTGCATTCAAACCCATGACCTACGAGGCCACCAATGCTCCTTAGCGTATCCTTTTGAGATGTTGGTAGGGAGATTTTACTAACATTCTAATGCTGAGCTGGGCTAGCTGGCATCTGTTACACATACATAGTATGAGATGGAGTGGGAAGTGCCCACAAAGATAGAGAGGCATGGGCCTGTAGGGTACAAGATGGAGTGACCGATGCCCAGCTAGAAAAAAAGGGAGAGAGAGGTGCCCACAAATTTACAAGAGGAGTGGAAGGTACCCAGCTAGGAGGACAGAAAAAGGAAGGTGCCTGCGGCATAGGAGATGGACTGAGAGGTGATGGCCTACAGTAGAAGGATAGGAAGCTTAAGAGAGGATAACATGAGATGGAGTGGGAGGTGTTCAGCTAGAAGGACCTATACTGAGTTGTCAATATGCAACAACATAGAATGACAAAAGCCCATGTTAGGACCTGGAGGACCTGGTTGTTGGGAATATCAAAGCCATTCCCTAGAAATGTCCCCTCTGCTATGCCATTCGACATCCTTGCTGGCAAATGTGTGTTTTTTTCCCCAGAATTCCCTGTGCGAACTATCACAATCACTTTTAATTGCACATCTCAGAAGTGTAAGGGTAACACTGATGCTACACACAGCATGCGGGGGGTGGCATAAGTGCATTAGGTGAAAAACATCTGATTATTTTACCCTTTATCAGAAAAAACAATGACACCTTACAGTAATTGTCAAAACTTATGCATCACATTTAACAGGTTAACATAGAACAGGTTTCATTGGCACATGACGTGCACAACTAGTCAGTGCGGCCAACGCGTGCTTCAATGTCCCCAAAGTGAGCGTAAACATTTTGGAGGGAATCCTTAAAGTGGGGGAGGGGAATACATCCTGTGTGGTACAACATGAATTGGGTAGTGATTGACTAGGAGGAGAGGGACATTTCCAAATTGACCTAAAACCCATGTAAATTCTTTTATTATTCTGTCAATGGTGAAATTTATAACTCTGCATTAAAGCCATTACACTTGTTAGCAGGGTCAGCCATGATGGTGCCTGGAGAGCAGTGTGTGGGGACGGTATGTTCAAGGTACCTCAGGGGCACTTCTAGTCAAGTCAAGTCAATTTATTTATATAGCACATTTAAAAGCAAACACAAGTTAACCCAAAGCGCTTTAAAAGCACTTCTTGGTGGATTCAAACCCATGACCTACGAGGCCACCAATGCTCCTTAGCGTATCCTTTTGAGATGTTGGTAGGGAGATTTTACTAACATTCTAATGCTGAGCTGGGCTAGCTGGCATCTGTTACACATACATAGTATGAGATGGAGTGGGAAGTGCCCACAAAGAAGGAGAGGCATGGGCCTGTAGGGTACAAGATGGAGTGACCGATGCCCAGCTAGAAAAAAAGGGAGAGAGAGGTGCCCACAAATTTACAAGAGGAGTGGAAGGTACCCAGCTAGGAGGACAGAAAAAGGAAGGTGCCTGCGGCATAGGAGATGGACTGAGAGGTGATGGCCTACAGTAGAAGGATAGGAAGCTTAAGAGAGGATAACATGAGATGGAGTGGGAGGTGTTCAGCTAGAAGGACCTATACTGAGTTGTCAATATGCAACAACATAGAATGACAAAAGCCCATGTTAAGACCTGGAGGACCTGGTTGTTGGGAATATCAAAGCCATTCCCTAGAAATGTCCCCTCTGCTATGCCATTCGACATCCTTGCTGGCAAATGTGTGTTTTTTTTCCCCAGAATTCCCTGTGCGAACTATCACAATCACTTTTAATTGCACATCTCAGAAGTGTAAGGGTAACACTGATGCTACACACAGCATGCGGGGGGTGGCATAAGTGCATTAGGTGAAAAACATCTGATTATTTTACCCTTTATCAGAAAAAACAATGACACCTTACAGTAATTGTCAAAACTTATGTATCACATTTAACAGGTTAACATAGAACAGGTTTCAGTGGCACATGACGTGCACAACTAGTCAGTGCGGCCAACGCGTGCTTCAATGTCCCCAAAGTGAGCGTAAACATTTTGGAGGGAATCCTTAAAGTGGGGGAGGGGAATACATCCTGTGTGGTACAACATGAATTGGGTAGTGATTGACTAGGAGGAGAGGGACATTTCCAAATTGACCTAAAACCCATGTAAATTCTTTTATTATTCTGTCAATGGTGAAATTTATAACTCTGCATTAAAGCCATTACACTTGTTAGCAGGGTCAGCCATGATGGTGCCTGGAGAGCAGTGTGTGGGGACGGTATGTTCAAGGTACCTCAGGGGCACTTCTAGTCAAGTCAAGTCAATTTATTTATATAGCACATTTAAAAGCAAACACAAGTTAACCCAAAGCGCTTTAAAAGCACTTCTTGGTGCATTCAAACCCATGACCTACGAGGCCACCAATGCTCCTTAGCGTATCCTTTTGAGATGTTGGTAGGGAGATTTTACTAACATTCTAATGCTGAGCTGGGCTAGCTGGCATCTGTTACACATACATAGTATGAGATGGAGTGGGAAGTGCCCACAAAGAAGGAGAGGCATGGGCCTGTAGGGTACAAGATGGAGTGACCGATGCCCAGCTAGAAAAAAAGGGAGAGAGAGGTGCCCACAAATTTACAAGAGGAGTGGAAGGTACCCAGCTAGGAGGACAGAAAAAGGAAGGTGCCTGCGGCATAGGAGATGGACTGAGAGGTGATGGCCTACAGTAGAAGGATAGGAAGCTTAAGAGAGGATAACATGAGATGGAGTGGGAGGTGTTCAGCTAGAAGGACCTATACTGAGTTGTCAATATGCAACAACATAGAATGACAAAAGCCCATGTTAGGACCTGGAGGACCTGGTTGTTGGGAATATCAAAGCCATTCCCTAGAAATGTCCCCTCTGCTATGCCATTCGACATCCTTGCTGGCAAATGTGTGTTTTTTTTCCCCAGAATTCCCTGTGCGAACTATCACAATCACTTTTAATTGCACATCTCAGAAGTGTAGGGGTAACACTGATGCTGCACACAGCATGCAGGGGGTGGCATGTGCATTAGGTGAAAAACATCTGATTATTTTAACGTTTATCAGAAAAAGCAATGATAACTTACAGCAATTGTCAAAACTTGTGTATCACATTTAAGACTATGTAGTGTACTAGTACTAAATATGCATTTTGTGCAAAATATATACCTGGTAGTATGACTTTTTAACATAGACCAGAAGTAAACCCTTTCAAGGCTATGTGTACCAACTTTGGTAGTTTTGTCTGTAAATTTAGTACTTAAATCTCCTTCTTTTATAGAGGCCTGAGGAAGATTTTCTCCTTCAAAGGTGCAAACATTATGTTAAGTGGCCTGGTCAATTGAACTTTAACACTACTCACATGATCTTGATCTTAGCTTTCAGTATAGATCATTTGAGACTTCATGATGCCATCAATGAAATGCAGTCCTCCAACACCCGCAGCACTCATGCAACCCCACATAAGAGCACTACCCCCTCCATGTTTCACTGTTGGCACCATGCACTTTTCGTGAGGTGCCATTGCTGACAGCAGAAAATGGGAAAGGCTGGTTTGCTTTAGGTAACAGCCTTTTGTAGCCAACTGCCCAATTAACACCTGAGTAATGGCTAATTAGAATCACCTGTAGTTGTTTGTTTGTTCAGGTCCACATTGGGTTGACTCACACTTTTTCCACATCAGATGGGTGGCAGAAAGGAAAGCAGATAGGCAACCCCCCCCCCACACACACAGTTCTCACAATTCACATTTAGATTTTTGTGACTTTCTGCCATAACTTCTAAATAATAATAAGAATATTCTGTTCTCTGATGTGCTTAGGCCTATCAGATCATTTTTCTTTATTCAGTCAAATCTGTAATGTAGGCTACCTACAATTATTGAGATCCTTGATTCCGTACTTTGAAGAAAACCAATGGCCTTTGGGCTCGAAATCCTCCCACTAAGTCAAACCTTGGATATCTTGAAATGCACAATATGAAGCCTGTGTTACTATTGTGCTTTTTTTTAAGAATTAAAAAAGAATCTGATTTTAATAAAGTCATGCGAATTTCTTTCATTGTTTTTTGTAGGCCAGAGAGTGTTGAGGGAGGGAGAGTGGCCAACGGCCGTTTGCTTCCGTGTTGTATTTTCACAAGGGGGAGGGGGGAAAATCCCCCTTTATGCAGTGCGCACAGCAGATTCAAGATTCCTTTCACTGAAATGAATGGGACACGTGGAGTTTAACTAATAAATTGGTCATTACGTCTTTCTGGAGTTGTTAAGGGTTTTTTTGGAATCATGTGTCACAATCTGGAACTATTTGTAATAAGTTCAAGCCCAATAGTGTGAGTTGTTACTGTTTTGATTTTGAGAAAATTAGCTTTATTTCAGGTCAGGCAGCAACCATTTACTGTACTATGTGCTTGTTAGCACGCTAAAGCTAGCGAACTACGCTAACGTAATGTTTTAAATTGAAAGCTGTCACTTTACTCACTAACACCCACCTAGATACTGTTACTGGTATTAGCTTAAGCGGACAAAGTAATATAAACTTATAGGGTTACAGCAATGTATTAAATTCAAGGTGAGTCCAATCACTGTTAACATTTAGCATATTGGTGTTGTTGTCATAGTTACTACCATTCACTTGAATGAGTTTGTTAGCTTGCTAGCTCGCTTTACAGACACACTAAATTATTTTCTTAGAGTTCGAAATAGGAATTTGTTGGCATCATATATCATCCTAGACAATAATACACTACACAGAATTATATTTATATTATTTAACAGCTTATTAAAATAAAAAGTGTATGATATGGCGTCATATGACACACCCATGTATGCAGTCTGGACGTGTTCACGTTTGGTCCCATAGTAAGGTATTATGTTGGTTTATCTTTGTAGAATCTAAGATCTTTGCCCATACCATGGACACACATTTGCCGTGCCTTAGTATAAAACTAAAAGCTAAGCAAAACCTGACTATCAAACGTCATAATTAAGACCGTAAATTAGACATGACATAAAGTTATGGCTCGCCACGGGATTGGAACCCTGAACTCCCACCTTCGCATTCACGAGCTGATCCACCTGCACCACTCGCTGACCTTAGATTGTGAAGATAGTTTTGTGTTTCATTTCATCTTGGCAGGATTCGCGGACAAAAAAAAAAGTTCTGATTCTGCATTAAGTGCAGAATGTGTCTCACGTAACAGCACAAGTTTCACGTGTGCTACTAATGGCAGTTTACCTATATGCTTATAACGTTTTATTTTCTAAAATGTATTAAAAGTTCCCTTCCCCCAGTGTAATCAGAAAGGCTATGAGCAGGCGTGAGAGCAAGACTCGGTTGGTTGGTAATCAAAATGTCTGTAAACAAATCTGCTTACCAAAAGAGAAAATAACTTAAGCCGAGGACAGAAAAATAAAAAAGGAACATGCGAAAAGAGTATGTAGTTATTGGGTTAACATACGAACAGCAGACAAGTTCTAGAAAACTGGGATAGCCATTCTAGCACATTCACGAGTGCAGTCTCCGCAACAGATGATAATAGAATGGAGAGCGACTGTGCTGCTCGCACCTTTGCTACAGAGAATGTAAATAGCCTGGTGTCCTAGACTCGAGCAGTCCATTAGAGGGATGTCACGAAAGTTCGCTGAAGTGTTATTTGATGGGGCACAGTGGCCATGACTGTGTTGTCGACGAATGGACAGTGACATGCCAGATTCGCTTCGGCAAGACAAAGTTTTAAGGTAGGATGTTATTACAATAACTCGCTGTGGCACGGACAGGCCTTTCCTGATAAACCATATGGCTATCATAATATGTAGGCTACAATACACAATCATGTGACCTTGATTGTCTTCATAGAAAACCGGAATATTTAATTTGTCCGGCGTTTCATTCGTCCCGGCTATCAACTACAATCTATGAGCCATAGCAACCGTTGTCATACACTCTAAATAGGATACCGGTGACTGGGGACTCGTCTTGGAATAGGCATAGTGTATACTAAGGATTTAACTTAATACGGGCGTGCTATTTGTTTTAACATTTAATTTGAAATGTAGTTGCCTAGAATCAATCAGCGTTTAAGCAGAAAGCAAATGTGAACTATTCATTCAACATTCCTGTCCCAAGCAAATGACGTAGACTAGCCTATAGCCCTTGACGGGATTTCTATAGCTCCGAGTTAGCCCTACCTAAGAGAAAAAAAGACGTTCCGAACATACTGAAGTCAGCAAGTTGTCTTAAGTTTCCAATTTTTATTAGAAAGTTGTTTGAAGATTCCAGTGATGTTTTATTTTTAATAACCAATATCGAAAAAATGAATGTGCCTCCTATTTTTACTTTCAACCAGTGAACTGGTAGGCATACTGCAGTAGTGCACCAGGCTTTTGTGCCGGTGCTCAGCCCCGGATGAAACCGGCACAATTTAAAAGTTGGTTCACTCATTGTACTTTAAATATATGACTGTCCAATGTGGAATTATGGATCACTATAGTAATTCAGATAGGAGCCTCCTCTTATTTCCATTACGCAACCAGCTAGTTGCATGTATAGTAAAGATGGCTGCCGAGTGGAAAAATAACTTTCTTTTTGGTGCAATGCAATTGGTCCATTGGAACGTGTGACCATTGGTCCATTGGAACATGCAATTCTCACACTTCCAGGAGTGGCCGCCAAAAACATACACAGATTTGTCGAACTAAAAGTGGGGGGGGCGATACACACACACAGAAAAAGTCAGAAGTAAGTGCAAATTTGGGTCAGACATAAAAATTGCTTGAAACTTGTCAGAAATACATTTTGGAGCATGCTGAATACTATTACATTGTAAAAAAAAATGGGGTCAGGGTTTTTTTCCCCAATTGCCGAGCCGCCCCCAATCAACTGGTGTGTAATCAGTGATTTTTCCCCAAAGTGGACTTAACCAAGAGCACACACACACACACACACACACACACACACACACACACACACGTGCGCACATGCACACACAGACAGACACAGCCAGAGAGACAGACAGACAGACAGACAGACAAACACACACACTCACATTCACACACACACACACACGCACATACACACACGTGCACATGTACACACAGACAGACACAGACAGAGAGACAGACAGACAGACAGACAGACAGACACAGACAGAGAGACAGACAGACACACAGACACACACATACACACAGACACCAACATCGACACAGACACAATGCATTCACGCCAGCCTTCTCTCCTTCTGTGGCAGTTCTGTTCTCAGCACTCCGATATCACACACACACCCATCCATTAATTACCCCCTGTCCCTGCTGAGTTATTACCCCCTTCTTCCATGCCCCCTCCAACCACCACCACCAACCCCCACCCAGCAAAAAAAAAACAACAAAAACAAAAAAACAAAACAAAAAAACGAGGGATGTGCAGTCTGATGCTGGACATGTTTTTTTGCCAGTTGAGCATGACAAATACACCAAACCAAAACTACTGTTTTTCTTTTTTTTCCCCATGAGTCACTGCTGGTTTGATTTCAAAGGGAGATGTCTGTTTCTTAGGGGCATCACACTGAAGATGGAAGAAGTAGATAGTAGTAGTAGTGTGTGTGTGTGTGTGTGTGTGTGTGTGTGTGTGTGTGTGTCTTGCACTTCACAAAAAAAGTAAGAATGCAGCTTGACAAGGGAGGAGTCGTTGCCGCTGTTTTCCAAAGCCTTTGATACAGCGAATCATGTCCTTATCTCCAAGCTCCTTATTTTAATTTCAACACAAACACTAGCTTGGCTCTCATCATATTTGTTAAAAAAGGATGTAGTGTGTTGGAGTTAAATATGCATACTCCAGTTATATGAAGAATACAATGGGTGTCCCTGAAGCATCTGTGTTAGGTTCTTTACTTTTTAAGTCCCTTTTCCACTGCCTAGTACCAGCTCAACTCATCTCGGCTCAACTCGGTTTTAGTACCGGGTGTATTGTTTTCCACTGGCATAAAAAGAATCCGTTAATGTATCTGGGTGCGATAGCAACGCTGCGGTAAACTACACTGGCGTCATGAA
>CM050204.1:9537500-9555000 GCA_027475355.1 Coilia nasus | reverse complement strand
TTCATATCATTTGAGTGCTGGTAATGAACGAGCCGGGAGAAGGTGAATACTTTGTTTTCCAACCGAAAAGAGAGAGAGAGAGAAAGAGAGAGAGGGAGAGAGGGAGGGAGAGAGAGAGAGAGAGAGTGCGAGAGAGCGCGAGAGAGAGAGAGTGTATGTGGATGTGTGGGTGCATCTTGTGTATCTTTGTGTGTATGTAAGTGTGTCTGTGTCTGTGTGTGTTTGTGTGTGATGGTGTTTGTGTATGTGCGGGTGTGTGACTTAGAGTGTGTGTTTATCTGAGAATGTGTGTGAGTTTGTCTCTGTTCCAGAGAGTTCTAACTATAGGTGTCAAGTGGGATGCCAACATGCCTCTTACACTAGGCAGCCTCTGTAACAGCACTTATGAATAACATTAATCAACACGTGAACACCCTCGTACACACACATGCACACGCACACACATATATACACACACACACACACACAGTGCCATGACTGTGCGCGCACACATACACACTCAGAGCCACACACACAGACACACACACACCGTCCCACTGACATGACTATGTGCGCACACACATGCACACTCTTAGACCCATACACACACACACACACACACACACACGCACACACACACCCCACACACGCACACACACTCTCATACCCCATTCCACTGACATGACTATGTGCCCGCACACACATACACACTCTTAGACCCATACACACACACACACACACACACACACACACACACACGCACACACACACCCCACACACACGGACACACACGGACACTCTCTTTCTCACTCGTCCGCTCACTCTCTAACTTACTCGCACACACACGCACACACACACACATACACACACACACACATCCATCTTAAATGGCCCAAGAGAAAATGAAATGAATGGCCTTGACACTGAAGGTGGAAGATCACAATTAATGCCAGCTTATCTGCCACCACCAGTGCACCCTCGCCCTCTACATCTGCAATTTATAATTCAGCATGACTGCGCCCCCCCCCCCCCCCCCCCCCAGACCTCACTCCTTTAATAACAACACAACTCATTCCAATTCATGCCTAGCTACACTCACACACATCAGCCTCTGTGCCATTTGTCACTCTGCAAACTTACTGAAAAAACTGGATGCACACAAACCCACGGACTGCACATCTGTGTAGGCTGGTCAGAGTTATTTCAGCGTTTTATGTGCTTGTCTCTGTCATCCTTTCATCCCCCACCCTTCAGAGTAAAACTTTTGGGTTTTTGGCACAGAACCCAAATATGTGTGGGAGCGTGTGTGTAGAGCTGGAAGTGAATTAAAGACATACTATGCAACTTTGAGTGCTTTTTCTAAACGTAGCTCCCCCTAGTGTCTCCAAGTAAATACACACCTTCGTAACAATGGACAGTTTTCCCTTCCCCTCACCCTGTGCGTGTGTTTTCGACTCAACTGAACAGAGTAACCGGCGAATACGAACTTAGTCATGTCCATCGAGGTAACTGGGTGATTCTGCTTTTCGTGATATTCGAGCCTTCGTGAGTCTGAGGGAGCCAGGATGGACACCCAGATAGTGCAAGCATGGTATTCTGTCTGCTGACAGCGGGGGCGGTCGATAGTCTTCATTTGCCTGCTAATGACTTCATTTAAACATCTACTGACTTATGAAGATGATTAATTAACTCGAAAAAGTTGCATAGTGTTGCTTTAGCTACAGACAACTCCCCCTGATGCCTCAGTCCAGCATATGGGTATGATGGGTTGACTGCTGAGTGCTTATGGCCAGGCTTTATAATTAAAGGCTCTCCACTAACTGCGATGCACCTGTCAGGTCCATAGGGATTATGTGTCTGTATGTGTGCGTGTGTGTGTGTGTGTGTGTAGACCTTGAGTGTATAAGCATCAACGAGCATGTGTGTGTGTTTTTTTTGTGTCTGCAATGCATACACATTTACCTTAGTAGGTGTGTCTGAGAAGGAGAACATTTCAGTTCATGTGCAACAAATCTGTGCATTGTGTGTGTGTGTGTGTGTGTGTGTGTATGTGTGTGTGTGTGTGTGTGTGTGTGTGTATGTGTGTGTGTGCGTGCGTGTGTGTGTGTGTGTGTGTGTGTGTGTGTGTGTGTGTGTGTGAGAAGAGAGAGCGAAGAACTCGAGGGACCAATGATACAAAAGCGCTCGGCATTCATCGCACTGGGACAAAATGCAAAATGGCCTGACACGGGGCCGTCCCAGTGGGGGGCATGGAGCACAGGCAGCAGAGACGACGCTGGATAATGGCAGCTTCCCCAAGCAGCCCAGCCCTGCCCTGCCCAGCACAGCAATTAGGCCCTGCCCTGCCCTGCCCAGCCCTGCACAGCACTCAAGCCCTGCCCAACACTCAAGCCCAGCTCAGCACTCAAGCCCTGCCCAGCCCAGCCCAGCCCAGCAATCAAGCCCTCAGGTTTACACCACCAAGGGGGTTGTCACTGAGCACTCCTAACAACACATAAACACACACACACACACACACACACACACACACACACACACACACACACACACACACACATGCGCTTTCTCTCTCTTGCTCTCTTTCTCAAATCAAATGAAACTGTGCTTTAACACACACAAACTCTTTCTCTCGTTCTCTCTCTCAAATCAAATTGTACTTTAACCCACACACACACACACACACACACACACACACACACACACACACACACACACACACACACACACACAGAAACACACACTCCTTCTCTCTTTGAATTTCAATTGTTTCAAATTAAATCATGCTTTATTGCAGGAAGCCACTGTTGCCAAAGACACAAAATGAATAAAGGACAATTGATGTGCATCTCTCTCTCTCTGTGTCTCTCATATATGCAGTGGGCACTGAGAAACAGTGTTAGTTGAAATATAAGGGGTGTATTTCATGTATTTACTTATTTACATAGTTATTTATTTGTTTACTTTATTATTTATTGGGGGGCAGGGGTGTCTGGTAGGTCAACTGAGTGCTGACGGCAATGAGCATTGCCCTTCCCAACAGTGGGCATCACACATCACACCACCTTAGTAACTTGTTCAGCACAATGGGAACAGACCCTCTGAGACAGCCAAGTGTGTGTGCATGTGTGTGCATGTGTGTGTGTCTGCATGTGTGTTTGTGTGTGTGTGTGTGCATGCGTGTGTGTGTGTGTATGTGCATGTGTGTTTGTGTGTGTGTGTGTGTGTGAGCATGTGTGTGTGTTTGTGTGTGCATGTCTGTGTGCATGTGTGTGTGTGTGTGTGCGCATGTGTGTATATGCATGTGTGCATGTGTGTGTGTGCTTGTCACTTTCACCACTGGCGGTCTCCGGTACACCCCAACCAGTCACCCCCAAGGACAGCACACTAATCCAGTGCATGGTGAGTTGCGTGGGGGGTGAGAAGCAGGTATGGCCCCTCTGTTAGACAGAGTAACAGGGAGAACTTTCGGCCTTCTGAATGAGCTACGGCCCCCCCCCTTGAGTGCCCCCCCCCCCCCCCCCCCCCCCCCCCACACGTCCCCCAGGAGCAGCAAGTACAGTAGGAGCAACACGGAGGTCTCCATATCTGGGACGCCGTGGCAACTTCTAGGTTAACGCAGAGTTCATCGCTGCCCCGCAGGTGGAGCCGGCTCGCTTGAGTGCGTAATTTATACCGCGTGAAAGCGGTGATTTAGTGAGACGATATTCACAGACACACACACACACACACACGTGCGTGCACACACACACATACACCCACGCACACACATACACACATGCACATACACACACACACGCACAAATCATACACACACACACACGCACACACACACACACACACACACACACACACACACACACACACACACACACACACACACACGTCTTCACAGACTCCCAGGTACACTGGTGAATTGCAAGGAGAAGTGGGGTAGCACAGGGGGAATTAGGTTTCCTACTGACAGTGTGTGTACAATAAAGACACCGCACACAACAGTGTGACAGATGGCGGGGAGGCTGAATTAGGTCACTGACAAACAAACAAACAGACAGACGAGCGCAATAAGTCTTAATCATGAGGTACGGCCCGTGGTCACAGCCTGAGCTTGTGACGAGGCAGGGAAAGTGTCAAGGCACAATATGGAGATACCTGGTCATGTGTGTGTGTGTGTGTGTGTCTGTGTGTGTGTGTGTGTGTGTTTGGAGATGTCAGACGCAGTGGGAGCGCAACTGGGCCCCTAGGCTGACCTTTCTCTCACCTCACATGCAGACATCTTTACTGCCTCTCCAGCCAAAGTGTCCCCAGCAACTACTTCGCCTCAGGAGAGAACGAAAGAGTTATACAAATCAAAATCCGGGGATAAGCAATATTACCTTCTGAGAAAAACTCAGCAATCTTCTCTTTGTAGATCTTGTAATCCGTCTCCAGGAAAACGCAGAATATGACACGGTCCACCTGTGCAGAAGCGGGAGAGAGGGATTTTCATAATTAAAACAGCACACTTCCTCTGGTGAATAGGAAATAAAACATTCAGGAAATAACCCCAAGGTCAATCGATTTTAGCTTGACATCCTAAACCACCATCTTAAGCTGCATTTATTCATACTGTGGCTATAATAGTATTTGCAGATTCTGAGTCCATTGTCCGCTCTTTCAAAATCAACCTTCATGCATAAGATTGAGATTTCAAAGAAAACAGAAAAGCAGCTTTCATATCCGTGACATCCCCTCCAACACCTGTTCATTCACAATGTAGAAGGACAGGGATGGGAAAGTCATTAATCACAGATTAGCTGCCTTTCAATCCAACACGTATTTTAATAAGTGCATTCATAGAAATTTGACTTAAGTAAATGGAAGTCTTTGTGCATCTGCTGAATTAACACTCTTCTCATAAAGGCAGGAGTTTTGAGCAGCTGTGGAATGAAACTGTAATGTGGTCAGGGCAACTTTAACTGAAACACCTAATAAAATTGTTACAAATGTGAATTTATGCCAATTAGTCCCATAATACCTTATATGGACAGACAGTTAAAACACTTTCACTTTAGCAAATCGATTTCTTATTCAGCTTAGAAGATTTGATGTGAATTTCAAATGTTCCCACATGAGATTTTCTATCTGAATGGTGAAAATTCCCATTTAAAAAGTTGGATGCAAATCCAGGTGTTAATATTAACTGTTTGGACTCAATGCCACTGCTTTCTCCACAGAGCAAGCTGACATGGACTTCAGCCCCATCGATGGAAGATGGTGTCTGAAACCCCCACAAGTCACTGTGATACATGTACACGTTGCTTGATGAGGAAAGCATAACGGGACACTGCTGTTTACTGCAGCACACATCACATGAGCACTAATCCTCAGTGCAGATTAGTAAACCAATTAGTGGATTCACCGTTTGAGACCACCCACACTACACCTCCCCCTTCCCTCTCTCCAACCCCTATGAAGACTTACAGATGGAGGCACCACACTCTGGGCTTCACAGAGAAACTTGAATCGCCTGCACATAGTCCAGGGCCTTGGGAATCAGTTGCAGGTTTCACCTCTGTCACCCCAAGCACGAGGCGGAGAGTGATAAAAGCAAACCTTCTGCGGCCTTTCTCTCTCATTTTCTCTCTGTCTTTATCTTTCTCTCTTTTTCCACTGTAGCTCTCTGTGGATTGCTCCATGGCTTTGTGAAACACAATGCACGCGCACTCTCACCCTGGAATGCAGCTGGCTCATACAATGGAAAATACTGCCATTTGGTTTGCCTGTTTCTGAGTTATTAACAAAGCACAGATGTTCTATTTTTTAGAAGACAAATGTAGCTGCACACATGGTATCCACAAAACATCTCCATGCAAACACCCAACTCGATAGGAAAAAGCAGAGGAGATGAGTTGACAGGTGAACAAAGGAAACATCGTAAGCCTAAAGCTTGTGGCTTTTTCTTCTTGTCAAAGACTTTGGTTATCAACCACTTCTGTGCTCTTCCTGTCTTTTTCACACCCTCTGTCTCCCTCCTCGTCCTTATCCTCTATTTCTACACACCGCCCTAGGTGTACCAGCTTCCCCTGCTGAGGAGGATATGTCACACAGTAGGGATGGTAGATAATCGCTTCACTGACTCTTGCAATATTCCGGCATCGCCATGTAATGGCCCTCTCCCCATTGTCCCTAATAGAGGAGTGGGCGGAGGTGCAGCAGGGGGTGGTGCTGGTGGTGGTGTGGCATTCTGGGTAGTGGACGAGGCTGAGAAGTGGCGCTTCCTCTGGGGACAGCTTGGGCCTCATTCAGCCTTCAGCCGCCACCGCCCTGCACGAGGACTTCTCTCTTTCATCGACACTCGCCTTCGGGGCGTCCGAGCAGACCTCTGTCTATTAATAGTTTATAACCTGCCCTTTGGAAGAAAATGTCAGGGGGTGACCGGAGAGTGGCAACATTTTTATTTCAGCAAAACGTCCCAGAGGAGCGAAAGGGGCGGTGGGAGAGGTGGCGGTGGCGGTGGGGGTGTGAGTGGGAGATGTGAGGAGGTGTTGGAGCAGCCGGGTCTTTGTTCTCCTCGGGCCTGGTGGCGAATGCGAGGCGGCTTTGAGAAGCGCTTTGAAGTCTGCAGGCACAGCGACAGGCCGCTGGGCATTTGAAGGAGAGGGGAGACGGGGAGGGGGATGGAGGGGATGGGGGGGGATAAGTTGTTGCTGTGCTGCTTTACCTGAAAGCCTCCCACAAACAGGAACGGGATGGATGAGCCCTGGGACATTCCCCCACACACACACTCACACACAGTCAGAGCTGTCTGTTCTCTCTCCTCGTCCTTAACAAGGCGGGGCCCGCTGAGATCGTATGTTTATGTCTCATGTGGAGTCGCACAGACGCATCCAAATACAAACAAAAGCACAAGCACAGCACCCCTCCTCACCCCACCGTCTCTTTCATGTGTAAACAGGCACACAGACACACACACACTCACTCACACACACACACACACACACTCATACCTACAGACAAGCAAACTCTAAAGATGTGTGTGAAGGGAGAGAGGCGTAGACACAATGAAGACACACACGTTCACACACACAAACATACAAAAACAGTTATGCAGATAGAAACAGGACACACTGGAAAGGTGTGCACAATGGGAAACAGGACGTACTCACGCACACACACACACACACACACACACACACACTCGCACACACACACTCGCACACACACACATCTGAAGCGTCGTGCTGGGATTTGTTCTGCTTTTATGTAGATCATTAAAGGACAGGCGGACTCCTGGGGTGCGCAGTGCATGGGAGAGAAGGGTGAGGCAGAGCTGGGCTCCACGGGCCGAGGCTCACCCCAACATCACACTCCCCACAGCACCTGCCAAACATGGGGATGAAGGCACATACAGGGGAGGGGTGGTGGTGGTGGTGGTGGTGGAGAGTGGAGGGGAGTGGGCGGTTGGGGGGGGTTGGTGAATCCCTGTGCTGTTTGTGTTCCTACACATTCTGCATTTTGTCATGGGCCCCAGGGCTGTTAAATGAGTGTGAAGAGAAATATTTTTGCTGCCTTTAAGTGCTATTGCTTTACAGCATATACAACAGCGGCGCAGAAAAATGACTTGAATTATTAGATTGTACATAAATAAACAAGCATGCATTTTTTATTTTCGAAAGCTCCAGCCAAGAAAAAAAAATTCCAGACTTTTACTCGGCCGTCAGTAAATGGCATTACCGTTTAAATTTGCCTTCATTTTTGAAGACACGTTACGTGGCAGATCAACTTATGCCGGTGTGGGGAAGGGGGTGGTCATCAATCAGTGTCTACGGCTGTCATGCATGGGGGAGCCTATTAAACACACATTTACAGCTTTCCTGTTTATTCTGTCACGGCAGATCAATGTTTACACACATGGCGTCTTCCAAATGTTGTCATTTCGGCTTTTACAAGGAGTGCAATGCTGCGTCATTAAGCTAGACATTCTGTGATTCTGGGAGAAAAAAACACTTCACTAAAATCCCTGCTTAACCTTCTCCCATAAGCACCATTAAGCCATTTTAGAGATGGAGAATTCAACTCTGAACACAGTCCTGCCACCTTCAAAAAAGTCTGATCTTTTGACACTGTGACCCTATGAGGACATACAACAAGCGGTGGTTTCGTTTAATTGATAGGTCATTTATTTTCTTATTTTTCAATGGGTCCTCATGAAGGGCGTAACACACTGTCCAACCAGAGGCCCTGGCTGTATTGAATGGCATTTATAAAGGTAGGCTGGAAGAGGTGGTCACCGATAAAGCTCTGTCCTCAGTGCCCAGTGAGCACAGGGTGGGGCGGAGGGTCGGGGGTGGGGGGTGTGGTGGGGGTATGGGATGGCGGGGTGGAGTTGTTGGGTGGATTGGGGGGAGTCCCTGTGAAACAGCAGCCAGCGGAAACCCTGCCGAAGCCAAGGTTGGGAGAGTTAATGAAAGAGTAATTAGAAAGCTGGGATCGCTGCACGCTGGCCGGCACCACCATTACTCATCTCTGATTGAAGGGCCATTGCCAAGGGGAGGGAGCGAGATGATTGGGTCCCTGCTCGCCAGTGGATGGGGGTTGGGAATGAAGTGGTGCTGGTGTGTGTGTGTGTGTGTGTGTGTGTGTGTGTGTGTGTGTGTGTGTGTGTGTGGTGGATGGGAAGTTGTGGTGGGGAAGGAGGGGGGGCAGGGGTTTGGTGGCAGAGGAAGGGCTGCCTGGAAATGTGTACTCCCACAATAACGTTCGGGACAAAAGGCCCATTTCTGAGGAGGGAGGGGAAAAACGCTGCTCGGCCAGATAGCAGGCTGGCGTGCAGCAGAGGCGCACAGGCGGGAAATTATTCGTTGTGTCTTCCAGCACAACAGGACAATTAAAGAAAAAAAAAAAAAGAAAAATAAAGAAAAAAAAAACCTCCCCTGCTCCAAATGTCTGTCTGTCAAGCTGTACTGTTTTCACCCCGTACATAATGCCCAAGCAGCATAAAGATGTCCACAACTGCGAAGTGTCACCATGCACCGTCAGAATGCACTCCGCATACCAAACCTCACACAGAGCCTCCCTGCCGTAGTGCTAATGGGCTAACTAATTAAAGCACAGAGCCTGTGAGTCCGCTGACCACCCAACACACTGAAACTTACTGCTGGGCCACTTGGGGAAGCCACATGGAGCACATCGAGATTCACTTTTAAATTATTTATTACATTACATATTACACTTTATCTTGGAAAAAATGCAAAATGCAAAACTTTGCTCAGGGTAGCCCCAGCTGTAAGGCACAATTCTAAAGCAGAGCCTTTCTGGCAGTGCTGCTCTGTAACATGTGAGCATATGCATGTGTGTGTACGCGTTTGAGCATGCGCATGTGTTTGGGTCTGTGCATGTGTGTGTGTGTGTGCATGTTTGTGTGTATCTGTGTGTGTGTGTTGTGTGTGTGTGTGTGTATGTGTGTGTGTGTGCACGTGTGTGTGTATCTGTGTGTATGTGTGTGTGTGTGTGTGTGTGTGTGTGTTTGAACGTGCGCGTGTGTGTGTGTGCGTGCGTGCGTGCATGTTTGTCTGTGTGTGTGTGTGTGTGTGTGTGTGTGTTTGAACATGTGTGCGTGTGTGTGTGTGTGTGTTTGAACGTGTGTGTTTTGGGCATGGGCGGACTGGCAGTGGGACTGCATCCCTGGGCCAGCACCAGTGACTGAGCCCCCCACCAGGTGCTGTGGCGCTCTCCCCACCAGCAGCTAACAGATGATCTGTCATCGCCGGGCACCCATGCTCATAATTGCGCCGCGACGCTGCCAGAAATATCAGATGGCCCAAGTTTGCATGCACACTTTGTTACTACTGTTTCTATCTTGTTTCTGTCATTGCCAATAAAACGAATATGTTGTCCACATGCTTTTTTACATATTTCCCCCCTTCTTTGGCTTTTTCCTCCCCCACGCAGGACTCCGGCTGAATTAGGGTAAACCTCTAGCCACAGGATGCTGAGCAGCACCATATGACTTGAAGAGGGAGGACCTGCTCTTGGTTATGTGCCGTTCACGACCGAACGGTTTGGGGCTTGTGAATTCGATCAGGGATCGGGACGGCAGCTGACAGAGAGAGAGAGCGAAGGGCATCTGGGACGCCGAGGTCGCCGATTCAATTCTTGTTGAGCGATAGTGCAGATAAAGGATATTCTTTGGCAATCCTCTCGGTCGCTGGGGTGGCAGGGGTTGGGGGTAGGTGTTTCATCAACGACCAAGTGAAACTGTGCATTTGGGACTGTTTTAAAAATCCACTTAATCAATGCGAGACAGTCCACTCTTGACTCTGGAGAGCAATGCGCCAGTTCGCATTGAGCTGGGAGAGCAAGAGGGGTCAAAGGGGATCGATGGCACAGAGGTCAGGGGTTCGAGTAGGTCGCTGATCCCGCTAAAACGGAAAGGCCAGAAGGGACACAAAGGGGAAGTGTGTGTGTGTGTGTGTGTGTGTATGTTTGTCTCTGGGTGTGTTTGTGTTTGTGTGTGCGTGTGTGTGTGTGTGGTAGCCGTTAACCACAACGCAGGCCTAGAGCTGGGGAAAAAGAGAGGCAGGTGGAGTGTTTCCAGCCCTTATTAGCAGTGTAATTACACACACCTGAGCCTTACCGCGCATGAAAGGACACTAATTAAAGAGGCCTGGCAGTCGATGGAACAGACGAGCCACACACACACACACACACACATAGATACACACACACACAAATAGAGGATACGTGAGAGTATAAATATATGCATATAAACAAGCTGGGAAAGATGATACTTGTGTATGTACACAATCCCATATGCTCCCTTGCACACACACACACCCAGGTAGTTCCACCGTGAACATGTCTCGGCCAAAACAAAAGACTGCAGGGAGAACTCCATACAGAGGAAACGGAGCCTATATTAAAAGGCAGCTATAATAGGACTGCTAATGATGATATAGAACTTACACTGATGAATGAAGATTGATGTTCGGAAGGGGGGGGGGGGGGGGGGGGGGGGCAATCAGCAAGGGAGAAAATTGCATTCGGCCCTGGACACTTCAGACAAATTATCCAAAGCTTTGTATCCCAAGGTAAAGAGTGTAGGGCCGAGGTGATTAGCCAACCCCCACGCTCCGCTCGGTCTAACCTTGGCCAAGGCTTCTTCTGCACCGATACAAGCCTCAGCAGCCATGGTTACGGGCATTGGATTGGATGAAGGAGGCTGGTGCAGTTTAATATTCCTGAGAGGACCCTTAATACCCTTGGGGTAAATTCTGCCATCATTATCTACCATGCCAGTTTGCACGCACACACACACACACACACACACACACACACACACACACACACACGCACACGCACATGTGCACACGCCAACAAGCATGCATGCTTGCACTCAGTATGGAGGGTTGTGTTGAGTATTCCTGCTTCTACCTAAGTCCTCAGGAAGCATGCACAACAACTGCTGAAAGCAGATTAGTTTACCCTGTCACGGCAAAGAAAATCCATGTTCTGAGGACATCGTGCTTAATACGGTTATTCCCCTCAGACAGTGAGAGAGAGAGAGTGTACATTTTCGCATGTGTGTGCATGCAGGTGTGCATGACAGAATATGTGTGAATGTGCTTGCATGCGTATGTGTGTCTGTACACACAAGTGTGTGTACTGTAGGTGTGTGTGTGTGTGTGTGTGTGTGCACGCTTCTGTTTATATGTGTACAGTACGTGAGCTGTGTCTACCTGCTCACACCTTGGCACTGATGATCAATTCCTTGAGGCTGACCTCTGTCTCTGTGTGTGTGTGTGTGTGTGTGTGTGTGTGTGTGCTGTGTCTGGCTGGCACTAGGCCACCGCTGGCTGCAGGGGGAGGTGCTCAAGTGGCTGGCGGGCGAGGGGCCGCATCTGGCAGCAGCCACCGGAGCCGTGAGGTGAACCTCTGGTCGGCTGGGTGCTTTGACATTGATTGACCCAGTCTGCTGGGAGGCAGAGGGGAGGTGATGGGAGAAGATGGGAGCGGGGGTGGGGGTGGGGAGTGGTGGGAGTGGTGGGGGGGTAGTGGAGGGCTGCTCAGCCTTGCCATGGAATTATCATTTCAGAGACAGGGGTAGTAAGGGGGAGTGTAGGTGTGTGTGTGTGGGTGTGTACATGTGTGTGCGTGGCCATGTGTGTGTGTAGGTGTGTGTGTGTGTGTGTGTGTGTGTGTGTGTGTATGTGTCTGTGTGTGTATGTGTGTCTGTGTGTGTGTGTGTGTGTGTGTGTGTGTGTGTGTGTAGGTGTGTGTGTAGGTGTGTGTGTGTGTGTGTGTGTGTGTGTGTGTGTGTGTGTGTGTGTGTGTGTGTGTGTGTGTGTGTATACATGTGATGGTTCATCGGTGAAGGGGGCTGTAAGTGAGGAGGAAAAGGTCAGGTCTTTGAACAAAACGCCGGGATCTATACATCAAAGCAGCGGCTGACAAAACCCTTTAAGGAAGCACACATCAGATTTAAGAGAGAGAGAGAGAAAAAAAACGAGAGGGTGGTGGGGGGCGAGAACATCAAGAGCCTATTCCTCTGAGTGGCTCAGAGATGCACGTAGCTACTGTCGGGAGAGAGACTCATGCTAACACAAGTCCGCGAGCGATTATGAACCCTGCTAACGAAGGGGATGAGAGTCAGAGGATGCAAATGCACTCTTCTCCCTCATGGATGCTTAGCAAAGTGTGACTAAAGAGAATGTGTTAACACTGTAAATGGGGCAAAGCCTTGCTAATTCCATATAGATTAGGAGAAATAACAATAGTGATAAAACAACCACAAAAACAACAGCAGCCACAACAACACATCAGTATTCCTCAATTATATTCGTCAGGCACCCAGGGATAAGGGGTGATCTATCTGTATGTAAATGGGGAATGCATTTTCAGAACTTTGCTTTTCACAATATCTAACGCAGTGAACTGCATTAGAAAACCACAACAAAAGCTGTTGCTGCAAAACAATCACTGTGCTTACTGTTCAAAATCACAGGGGCATTAGAGATTCTTTTTGTTTGGTGGAAAGAGGAACATCAGACACGATTCGCAACACAGGTTAAAAGCAGGGTGCACTCAGTGAAAATTTCTCCTCTTACGCATAAAAACCTTACACATAAAAAATGCAATCCAACCGCACGTAAGTGTAATGAAGTCACAGAAAATGGAAGCCCACTGTGGCATAACCCCCCCTGTTTTCTCCGCCTCCCAATGAGACTTTATTAGCTCATTGGCTTTGACGATAATAGAATGGCTGCTCCTTCAAAGACGTACGTGGTTAAGGCATTTGACTGAGGCCTGATTTCTAGAGGGAGGCACCATCAACTCTGCCAGCCGTGGCAAGTATTGACAAAATGTGTGCTATGAGAGCATTAAGATAATGTAATAGGCACATGTATCGGAGTAATGTGAACATGTAACCAATAGCATATTGATCCAGAGGAGTGAATCGTCAGGATGTGGTGTTGGCCAGTAATTGCAATGACGAAACGGTAGGGCTCTCATCCCGTGTGTGTGTGTGTGTGTTTGGGGGGTAGGATGGATTGAAATAGAGGGAAAAGAAGGTGAGTGAGAGGAGAATCCAGAGAAATAGATAAAAAAAGAGAGAGAGAAAGATAGCTTTTGCACATGCAGTTCCTTTTAAATTACAAGTTCATATCAAAATGGGATAACCTGCAAAATTGGGCTCACGTACGCATAAAGACTTAATCACTGGTGATGAGTTTTGCTGAGCTGAGCTGAGAGCTAAGAGCTGGCCCCTCTCACTTAGCCTGATCAGCTGCTGGTGTTTAATCACACATCTATACTTGGATACATAGTGCACACAGTGAACACACCAGACCTCACAGCCTACCAGACCAGACTTCACAGTCTACATTTACACACCTGCATATGAACAGTTCAGATGCAAAACTCTCTAAGTCCATTTGTGATGAACTTAGAGAAATATATTTGTATAATTTTGATTAACTTTATTATCAGTCTACCTCCAAGTGGATTGTTTCAGCTTGATTTGTTTTTACTTGACAATAATTAATGTGTTTGATAGCCATTATTTGGAAATGATTATTAAAACAACTTCATTTTTGCATATTTCTGAAAATGGACTTAGAGGGTTTTGCATTTGAACTGTTGTTCATATGCAGTTAACAATGAGCACAGAACGTATGTGAAGGACATCTGTGCATAAGTGCATATAGTACAGCAGTACTGCATAGCATGCCGGCACTCCCTGCACTCTGTGTAGACTCAAACGTCTGCAAATACAGTTAACGCTGAATGTAGTCTATGTAAAGGACACGCACTTCACTTGCACACACATTTGTGCTTGACATTTAGCGATATCCATTTTTTTACCCTCCAGGCTGAGCCCCCAGCCGCCCCCCCCCCCAAAAAAAAAAGACTCAGCTGATGGGAGTGACAGGTGTAGATGGTGAGGCTTGCTTCTGATTACACAGACATCCGACTCCTCCATCACTTAAATGATTACATGTGGCGGAGGAAACTGATGGATGGATGGTGTGTGTGTGTGTGTGTGTGTGTGTGTGTGTGTGTGTGTGTGTGTGTGTGTGTGTTGAGTGCGTGTGGACTAGAGGTGGATGGTAACGTACAGCAAAGTGCTGAGAGTCCGTGTTTAGGACTTGCTTCCTGCTGTGTAACACAGCAGGGGATTTGGCTGCCACTGAGAGAGGCAGAGGAGTCTCTCTCACACACACACACACACACACACACACACACACACACACACACACACACACACACAAACTGTCCTCAAAGCTCATTCCCAGCAGTTCTGCTTTATGTATTCACTCACAGTGCTGTGAGGGAGGATATGACTTTGTGGGCACTGACTGTAGCAGTTGGGAATGCGTTGCCTTTTTTCCTTACTGTTACACCAAAACAAAATAAAATTTTACATAGAGAAGAAAAAAAAAAAACCCTGAAGGCAAAAAAGGTTCGACAGCAAGTCAGCTAGAGAGAGACAGCATGAGAAACTGAGACAAGATGGTGGTACAGAGAATATGAAAACCCAAAGAAAAGAACACAGGACTAGAAGTGCATTTCATAATCAATAATGTATTGTATGCACGTCATCTTTAGTCACAGCACCCGCTGAGCCTCCAAGGCAGGATCACAGGCTGTTTCTGCTGCATCTCTCCCCTGGTGGCTCTTTCTCCCACAGTCACCGTGAGAGACCCTCAGGCACACAACCAGCACGGCACGGATCCCACAAATGAGCTGTAGGTACAGCATGACACGCAACCAAGTGTGGCAGCCCGTGGGGACTGATGTGACAATGTGACAAAGGCCCAGTTAAACGTGGGCCGGTTACTGGCCAAAGGGCTTGTTGCTGATGGACTTATGGACTTATGGATTTAAATGGTGCAGATGATGCAATTTTTTCCCCTACTCAGAACAAGAACATTTTGTGTACAGTAATTGCACAGACATGAGTTTGCAGCAGAGAACAAAAAAGCAGACATTGGAGACAATCATGCACAAGTCTGTGTCCATTAAAAGAATAGTTCTGCCCTTACACTGACAGTGTCACAGCAGACAGAGGGCTGCAGGGAACCCTCCGCACTCCCCCACCCTACCCCCATAAAAGTAATGATGCAAAAGTCTGGAATCGAACATTATGCAAAACAGGTAGCGCTTCAGACGGTGGTTAACAAGAGCGAGACACTGTGAACTTCGAAGACAAGCAGGGCTTCTTGATGTGACTTTCCGTAAGAGTTTTTCCAAGGCCAGCTTTGCCTTGCTTTGCTTTGCTCTTTTGGACTGCAGGTGTTCTGAAAACTGTGTAGGATAATTGGGCTGTGACTCACCATCTCAGCTAACTTTCTTTTTCTTTTCTTTAAAAAAATAAAATAAAACACAAACTCTTAAGTTACGCCAGCAAACTGATCTTAGATGACTGCTCAGACCAGCGAGTGTGTGTTCAGGTGTGTTTTCGAGTTTCCGAGTTGACAGCAAAAGGGAAACACAATAAGAGGCCGTGGGACTTTCAATCAGCCCTTGCTCTGTTAAGGCAGCCTGTCTGCGGTTGATCTGTCGTGTTGAAAACCGGGGGAAATAGTCAAAGCTCTCCCTCCTTTAGCGAGGTCTTATCAGGCTCTTCCCAAGGTCTCCTCATTACATTTGGCAACCGCAGGAGGGCTTTGCCACTTACTTAACGCCCGATGGGTATTGCAGTTTAATGAAGTTTTAAGAAGTTGCACTTCAATTCCACATTTGAATGGACACTTAAAGTAAAGCATGGCTGTGGAAAGCTCTTTGGGCACTGCGTCAGCAGACGGAAAGAAGGAAAAGAAAATGAATAGGCCGCTTGGAGAGCGCAAGCTGTGGGTCTGAGGCAACCCCACCAACCCAGGCCAACGCTGGACAATAAATGCTTGTTTGTGTGGCCACAGATCTTTGTGGCAGGCGTGGCCACAAACTGCCTTCAAGTTCAAAAAGTCGTGGCCGCGTCGGGCTGGTGTGGTGGATCTCATAAAAGCTCTCGGTGAGTGGTGTTTATCTCACTGGATCATTAGATGTCCCCCACGGTGAGGGTGGGGTGAGGTGGGGTGGGGTTGGGTTGGGTTGTGGGGAGTGTGTGTGTGTGTGTGTGTGTGTGTGCGCGTGTTGCAGAGGTGGTGGTCTGAGGGCAGCGTTGCAGAAATGTGTGCGGTGATTTACAAGAGCTGCATTAAGCCAGCGGTAACGGGGGCCCGCGCCAGGGCAGTGCGAATCTAATCAAGGCTTGCCTGTGGAGTTATTGCCTCAGTTGTATTCAGAAGCTGCACACAACCCCACACCCCACAGCACCCCAACCCACCTCACCCCAGCCCACCCCAGTGAACGCTTCCTCTGCATTCTCCACTCGTGAGACGTCGGCAGCAATGTTATGCTGCTGTCAAGGGCGACCGGGTGTCAGCTGTCAGTTAATTACCTGGACACCCAGGCCTTGATGGCAAGCCATGCGAGAGAGAGAGAGAGAGAGAGAGAGAGAGAGAGAGAGAGAGAGAGAGAGAGAGAGAGAGAGAGGGAGAGAGAGAGAGAGAGAGAGGGAGAGAGAGAAAAAGAGGGAGAGAGAGAGAGATGGGTTGAAAGGAGAGAGAGAGATGGGGGGTGAAAGAAGAAAGAAAAAGAGAGTATGAGAGAGAGACAGTGAGAGAGAGAGAAAGAGAGAGAGAGAAGAAGAGAGAGAGAGAGAGAGAGAAAGAGAGAAAGACAGGAGACGCAGCATTGAGTGTCAGTCAGTGAATCCAGAGACAAAGATAAATTTAAAGTGGAGAAGGAAGAGATAGCGTTGGCGAAGAGGGAGACTGCAAAGCAGAAAACAAGATGGCGGCCCAGCAGAGAAGCCCAGGGTCTGGCGCCCAAACGGCACCGGCATTCTGGGCTCCTGTGTTACCTTGGCCCTGACTCCTGAAGCCGTATCTCAACACGCCTGCCAGCCGCCCGCGTGTGTATCGGTGTGTGTGTGTGTGTGTGTGTGAGCTTGAGCATGTGTGTGTGTGTGTGTGTGTGTGTGTGAGCTTCTGTAATG
>CM050204.1:9520000-9532500 GCA_027475355.1 Coilia nasus | reverse complement strand
CACACACACATAAACATACACACACAGGTACACACACAGACACACACAGACACACACAAACACACACGCACGCACACGTACAAAACACACACACACATGCGCACATACACACCCACATACATCCACACACCTGACCCATTGTATGATAGCCCTGGATTAAAAAGAATCAACCGAGGTGCCAGAGGGCAAACAATACAGCGAGAACTAAAGCTCTCATTGACCCCTGCGACTCCAGGAAGCACACTTCTTTATTACCATTCTGCACGCTCACGCATTGACCTTTTCAAAGTCCTCCTCCAACATTCGGTGCCCATGCCTTTTCTTTCCCCCACATTACACACACACACACACACACTTTTTCTCCTCCTCTTTCCCTGCGCCTGGAGAAGGCCGAACGAGCTTGCGCTCCTGAGCTCCCTCTCCTCCGGTGGAGTGACCTACAAAGCTTTGGTATTAAAAGAGCCACATTTATCACCGGGGCTGGGCGTGCTGCTGCTCTCCTGTACCCGCAAGCGTGGCAACCGTATCCCTTATTCAAACTCCCTCGCACTCCAACTCAGCAGTTTAGCCAAGAGTCGAGAGAGGCACTGGCTCGGAGCACTCAGACACTGCTGGATGTGCTGCATACCAGGCAACTCCACACACACACACACACGCACACACACACACACACACACACACACAAACCAATGAGTTTGGGGGAATTGTGTGTGTGTTTTTGAAAGCTGCTTCTATTAAAAGCGGGAGTGTTGCCTGTGTTTGTGTTTGTGTTTGCGAGGCCAGGCACTTGTGTCTGCACATGCCGCCGCCATTAAAAGATCAAGAGCGTGAGCGGGAGAGGAGCCGGGCGTGTGCGCCGTGCCCTTTGGAAACAATGGGATGAGCCGGCTCTGGAGACGGGAGACGGGAGGCCGGAGACGGAGGAGAGAAAACAAAGCCACTGAAACCCTTGTGACCTCCTGACCCTGGCTGGTGACGGGCGCCAACGCTGCCAGACACGCCAAACACGTGGCACGAAGGGACTATGGACACTGCGGCACTTACAGTTAGTGTGACACACACAAACACACACACACACACATACACACATACTGTATGCACACAAACGCACGCACAAATTCATAGAGTGCTGCAAGATCTCAGAAAGGTCAACGAGGGAGCTAGATGCAATATAGTGAGACAACTTCAAGATGGCAGTGGAGCATTGCCTGCGGCGCGTAGTTCATGCAGAAATGATGTATATAAATAAAAGACAGAGAGAGAGAGAGAGAGAGTCCCATTATGGCAGAGTGCCTGTTATTTACTGTGTGGCATGGGGATTTGTTAGCTTGTTGAATTTAGAGAATGGACAGACCAATGTCAAACACACACCCCAAGGCTATTTTACATTTTCTCGATCATGAAGGTAATGACATTAGCAACTGTATGACCAAGACTGGACAAGCTGCTGACAGTGGACTTATTGATGAGTTTAGTCTTCTGTGTGTGTGTTTTTTTTCTGGTTAGAAGCCTGGGAGTGCCAGAGATGATGAGAGAACTTCCTACAGTACTGGGCAGTTATATAGACTATTTGGGAATACCAGAGGGGTAATTCAAAGGAGGCGAGGTGATGCACTGACATCTACATCAGGAAACCTGGAGCCTCCTCTCTTCTCACCCCACCCCACCGCGCAAACTTCCCTTTCCCTTTCATGGCAAGACAATAAAAGTGCAAGAGTTATTTTTAAAACATTGGCCATGGGACTGTACTAGAAGCATAACATTCCTGCACAGTGACATAGCTCTCCAGATGCACACAAACATGTGATAATAGCTAAAAAAGGAATGCTATAAACAACACGTGTTTGCTTTTATTTAAGATTCTGGCTATAGCTAACAGAGAGCTCTGATGTAGATTTATAGTGCATTTGGATTGATGCATTAAAAACAGATTGTATTGTAATGATTGTAAACCAGATTTAGTAGCAGAGTGTTCTATATTTACATTATTATTAAAAGTGATGTTTTCTTGCAGCTATCATTCCACCAATCCACTTCAATCGGAACAACGTCAAATTATGCTTTTATGTCCAGATGACACAACACTGATCATTGGAAACAATCTGGGGGGAGAAGCTGCTGAGCAGTCCACACATGTGGACCGTGTTGTTGGACACTACTCACATGGCTCCTCCTGCAGTCTCGAATGGTCTTCTAGTAAAGCTGAGCAGCGTGGCTTTTTTTACTTTCTTAACACCGACACTGCAGCGCAAAATGCCTGTAACTAATAGGGGTATCGCACAGAGAGCGGCGGCACGCAGGTTCGAAACCTTTGGTGATGAATGGAGGCCTCGCAGCTCTGGTTATTCTCAGTGCGAAATGAAAGGCCGCTGAGCCGTCAAACGATAGGAGTAGCATAGCTTCTCATCCGATCCCTCCCTCCTCCCCACCCCCCCTCCTTTTTTTTATTGAAACCAGACAAGTGGCGGTCAGGGTCATCCAGCACTTTTTTCGTTCTCATCCCCCCCTTTCTCCGCTTTCATCGCGATACGCACCAGAACGGGATGGGAAAAGTTTACCAAAGGCCGATGCTGATTTTTGTTATCGCCGTGGTCTTTACAACTGTTTTGTTTTTTAGGTCTGGTATCTCATCCGCTGATCTGGACTACACACCAATCTTTTGTTAATTCCTCCGAGGATGGCCAGCGAAGCTATTCCGGTTAGGGCGATGAAAAAAAGATATTTCTCGACAGACTTAAGTAGGTTAAGTAAACGGGCTGGATGACCGATGGGCATTATAAGACATGACAACGACGAGGCTGAATACTAATTTCCTGGCGGAGTGAATGCTGAATGTTCCTTTGCTATTTTTACTCTTGTCGTCTTTGGACATGCACACCAGAGGCCTCCTGACTCTGTTTCTCTCTTTGTCTCTCTCTCTCGCTCACACACACACACACACGCACACATACACACACACACAAACCTGGCAAGTGACACACAGCTCACAAAATGTGCCTCCTTACAGCAAGAATGAGCATGTTTTTACATGGGTGTCCAAGCCTTTTGACAAATGTGCTTGGAAAATTAATTTGGAGGTCCTCGTTTATGCATGGCACCAGAAGCTACCAGCAGGTCCCAGGGCTGCTGGCCCCTCGTCAGTATTTACCTGCTCTGCGCCCAGGGGGAAAATCCGTCCCTGGCATTGGGTATGGCAGGCTGTGCTGTGCGGCGCGGCGCGGTGCAGTGCAGCAGTGCAGTGTGGTGCCCGTCTGTGGGCGGCGGACTCGGATGGAGACAGATGGCAGGATGTGCCTCTGGAATGGACTTCACTTCCTGCTTGTGCACAGAGGGCTGCACGGGGTCAGGCGGTTCAACTGACAGCTTACCCAGTGCGGCCCACGCTGTGCGGCCAGGAAGTGACTGGGTCATCTCTTTTATCACCGAGACACAATGGCGGGGACGAGAGCAGGGGATCACAGTACCACAGCAACAAAAAAAAAAAGAAAAAGAAAAAAAGAAAGAAAATGAAGTGTCTCAGACCTAGTTTTTTTTTTTTTTTTTTTAACCACTGGTGCGGGGGAGAAAAGGAATGCTCGAGCTAAGGAGGTTAGACGACCTCTTGCTAGTGACAATGACTTCAACGCCTCCATTTTTTGGGGGCACTTCTATCATTTTTTTCCTTGCTTAGTTATCTTTTCGTGCTGTTAAAGGCATTTTTTACAGTTTATTATATTAGACATTTCTTAAACGCCTACCATTTACCCAGAACTGACAACAAGCTAAAAAAAAATGTTTTAAATGATAAATATATGTACATACATGTAAATGTATGGTATACTAAATGTATAGTCTAAGTAACACAATATGCATGCAAAAAAGGGGAATGAATAAATGCTCATTAAATAATCTGCAGTTTTGAAGTTCGTAATGAAGTGTGAACTAATAATTGGCTCAACATAATCTTCATGAAGAAAAGACGACATTCCTCTACTGCCTAAAGATCTGATCCTCTTGTTCCCATTACAATGACTAACAGGAAGACAAGGGATCTAATGACAAAAAAAAGGCTTCTTTTAAAAAAGTAGCACACATGCTAACCTTCCACCACAAGCTGCACAGAGGTGTGCCGTGCTGTGCTGATGTATCTGTCCTCTACAAAAAAAATAGATCTTCCCACAGATTCAACATGTCAACATCAGTGAGCCGCAAAAAGGAGAGAATTGCCTCCATGGGCTGAGAGGAAAGAGAGGGAGAGAAGAAACATCTGAAAGACATTTACAAAGTGTTTAGTTGATGGGCCTAAGATGGCGTCATGAAAACATCCCAGGTTACAGCGTGTTAGAAAAAAAAAGAAATCTGTGGTTTGCCAGCTGTCAGTGCACTTTTATGATTTTCCTGGCAGCTAGAGAAGGTAGTGTGTGTGTGTGTGTGTGTGTGCGGGGGGGGGGGGGGGGGGGGGGCATTGTGGGGGAAGGTGTGTGTGTGTGGGGGGGGTAAGGTAGTGATTGAGTGTGTGTAGGTGGGGGGGCGACTGTGGGGAGAAGGTAGTAAGTGTGTGTGTAGGGCGTAAGGTAGTGAGTGCGTCTATGTGTGTGTGTGTGTGTGTGTGTGTGTGTATGTGTGTGTGTGTGGAGGGGTGGGGTGTTGAGGGGGTATTGAGTGTGAGAGGGATGTGTGTGTTGGGTGGGAAGGTAATGAGTGTGAGGGGTGTGTGTGCTAGAGGGTTTGTAGTGTGGGAAAGTAGTGAGTGTGAGGGGTGTGTGTGTGTGTGAGGTTTGTGTGTGTGTGTGTGTGTGTGTAGGGAGAGGGTGGAAAGGCAAGGTGATGAGTGAGTGGCTCCTATGAAAATGCTGATAGAAACCTCTTCACCTTGAGAGGTGGGAAGGCCTGCAGCATGTGGATGAGAGTTCAGCTTCCATCTGCACGAGAGACAGCAGACAGAGACAGCACTTACCGGATAATTATAATCCGTTAAAAGGTAATAAAACAGCCTCGCATCAGCTGCCTACGCTGTGCAGTCGGGACCCCTGGCCTGTGTGACTGCTGTGGGGAAGTGTGTGTGTGCGTGTGCGTGTGTGTGTGTGTGCATGTGTGTGTGTGTGCGTGATGGGATCATCTTCACCTTGTCAATCCGAGTAGACAGCAAGAAATCCTTGCAAAGTGCTTCTCTTTCTGAGGTCAGGGTTCAAACCAGACGCACCATCCATCATGGACTTTGCAGCGTTTGATTCGGTGACTAATTTCCATAGCGCCGGGTTATGGCCTCGTATCGGCTTACCTTGTAATAAAGTGCACGCATGCCTCCTCTTTACAGTGTCTTTTACCAGGCCTAATAAAAATGCGATCGAAGAGGGGGTAAAAAAAAGGTAAATACCAGAACGTCTGTTGGCTAAGATTCTCTGCCGCACATCAAGCCGCTCGGCCTCGACTGATGCTTCTAATTTGGAATAAGAGTGCTTTGCAGCTCTGCTTCAACTTGAAAACAACTTCTACATTTACAGGATGAGAGGAGAGAGGGGCAAAAAAAAAACCTCCCATGGAGCACAGATGTCACTTTAGGACAGGTCACGTGTGACAGTGCGCCTGTGAGCTGCGAGTTTGCTCAGATCTCTCTTCAGACCTGCAGAGAAGCATAAGGGAGCTTATTAAGCCTGCGCCCGTCTCGTCTGACGGTGTGTGTGTGCATGTGACAAAAGTGTCTGGTGGGTCTCCGGTCGGGGGACAGACGTGTCCCTTTCCTCCCTTCCCCAGCATCTACCCCACTGCCTCCCATCCACCCCCGACCCCCCACAACTCCCACCCCCTGTGGAGCTGGAAGAGAGGAGTGCGGGTGGGCAGAGAGCCACACGGCTGCCCGGGGCTCTGGAGATGGTCCCAGTGCGCTGATTAGCACCGCTGCCCGGAGATGGATGGCCGGCTGGGGGCACGTGGGGGTCTGCCTGTGCTGTGGTCCGGTGAGCGGTGCGAATACATAACTTCATTAAGCCACCGCACGCCTCAAAAGGTCATGCTTCTGACCCCAGCATATATATATCATACTGAGGGAACACACACACACACACACACACACACACACACACACACACACACACACACACACACACACAGCGCTGGACAGATTCCTCCCCACATTAACTTCCCACTACAGTTCATTTATGTCTAACCCGAGGCCTTCAGCTTTATGTCAATGTGTTGTAAATGGTCTGTGCCTGCAATAAATAATGCTGCAGACAATTAATAAAGTCTGTAAAGATATATTGGTCAGATACACAAAAATGTAATAATTTAAGCTTAATTTAAGACATTGTATCAGTTGATACAGTTGTGTTTTCAATGAAGTTTATTGGGAATGTTGAACAGAACTGAATAAATTCAATTAAGAATCGAGAAAAAGGATTTTTTTTCTTATGAAGACAGGACACCCTAGCCCTCCCCCCCTAAAACAGCATCAATGTCTGATGGGTAAAAAATATTTCTACTTCTTCGCAATAACCACACCTCATCTGTCTGGAGTATATCTTTTCTGTCAGCTAAGACAAGCACAATGTATGAATGCAATGGCATGTTACAGAGGTGTGACAAGTGCAAGACGCCATTTACTGACAGGAACAGAGAGCACAGACACAGACACAGACACAGACACACACACACACACACACACATACACACACACACACACACACACACAGATATTACTGGAGGACTGGGTCGGGGTGGTTGTGTGGTTCCGTCACACAGTGAGCAGAACCGTGAGAAGCTGCCAGATAAAACAGGTCAGTCCGGCACCGAAGAGATGAATCCTCGTTACCCTTTCCACCCCCACAATGCGTGCTGCACACTTAACATGAAGGCCGGCGTTCAGCCCCCCTGCTGTACGCACGGAGATCAGCAGAGAGGGCATCTTGAGAGATGGCCAGGAGCAAAGTCCTTAGAAGTGGATTGCGGTCGAAATGTATCTAAATATGAACAGCTGGTTGCTCATGTGTTTTCGTTCAGCCAGATCAGTTCTGAAGGCTGGAGTCTGCGAGTGGCAGTGTGGATTTCAGAGAAAACAGTGTGGCCTTCGCCTTTGTGAAGGTTAACCCTTTGTGTCGAGGAGAGCGCCCTTTCGATTTTTCCAGCAGACGGCGCAGAGAAAGCGAAGGTTTAGGATTCTATTGTTTTAGCGTCACGGAATTTCCTTTCGAAAACACCAGTGGTTGGGGCCTTAAATACCCGTTTATCACTTTATTATGGAGGCACATATTATGAGCTAACATTATTTGGACAAGATCAAACGAGCGTTATTGAGGGCGGCATGTATTTTCGTTCACGCGTAATGTTTTCCCCCGATGACACACTTCCTGTTTCAAAGTGGCAGTTACCAACTTAACAAAAAACACAATTAAGAGGCTAAACACAGAAAGAAAAAAAGATTGGAATGAAAAGGTCCGTAGTGAAAACAGTTGACATGTGGAGAGGCACTGCGCAAAACGATACCAGAGACCTCGCTGTCAAGCCCGTGTCTCGGAGGGTCACTAGCTGCCGTTATGGGCTCATAAAAAAAAGGGAATGACATGTCGTCTAGAGGGACCATTGCGTTTCAGTACCAGCCATCAAAGCTCTGGCAGACATTTATGTCACAGAAGACTGACAGTATCGCATACTCAAAGGAAATGAGGGCACATGGAAAAAAAAAAAAAAGGCGCGTGTGAATTTATGGAACTTATGGAATTGTATCCGTCACACTGTAACCTGTAATTGTGGACTTGCCAGTCACAAAAAAAAACTCTTAATACTGCAGTCAACTGAAACAGAGCAGCAGTTTAAGAAAAGCAGCTCAGGTGACAAATAAAATACTATGGGCTGGCAAATGCAATCAGATGGAGTTGAGCGCTCAGAAAAAGTGTGTGCATACGGTATATGGTGTATGGGTACGTATACAGTACACAGACTGTTGGACAAGAATGTTAAGAGGGGCCACTAATGTGTTTGCCTCAGCCTTTCACAATACCGATGTCAAACCAACCTTTTCAGTCACTTTCAATGGGGATGAAAAAAACAAGAGAGTTGAGTGTTGCTTTGCTAATCGACTGGTTTGGGCATTAAATGTAGTGGAAAATACCATTTACAGTGATTATTATTAGGCAAAGACAAATTCTGGCTAATGAGCTACAAAAAGAGCTGCCATCAATAATGCCTTTGAACGCATCCACACTACAAAGAGTCATACCACTTAAGTTTACATAACTGAATGCAGTCATGAAAGCTGTGTAATTTGTAAAGTACATTCTTCCATAGACCCCTCCACCCGCCTAACAAACAAACATTTACAAACACACTTACGCATGTACATGTGCACATGCACATGCACATGCACACGCACACGCACACGCACACACACACACACACACACACACACACACACACACACACACACACACACACCCTAAACCTAACTTACAAGGGGATCTGTGTTTTGCATGTTAATGTAAATGTAGATCTCTATCTGGGGAAGCTCTGAAAAGTCACTGACATGAATTCTCCCAGCCCTGGACCAAATAAGACCTTTATGGTCCTTTTACCCTAAACATGTTAAATTCAATAAAACCTTGATACTATTTTAATAACAGGAAAGGCTGGAGGCTTAAATAACTTTGTTTTTCCTTCCACGGAGCCCCACATATCACATTTCTCAATTTCAGTCTTCTCTCTCTCATTTTTTTTTAATATCCTCATCCCCTGCAGGAACTCTCCTCCGCGTTCTCCGACCCTGGCAGTTCCTCTCCTTCTAACCTGTTCCACATGGAGCCCACTGGAGCCATGCAATGTGGAAGAAAGACAAGGGGGGAAAAAAAGCTGCAGCTAATCCCACTTAAAAACACGGCCCCGCTTATCGCCCCCTTCAATTTCCAATGATTATGCGTAAATAAAAGATAAAACTTAAAACGAAACACGGGGGCCGTACACGACAGAGAGTACACACGCACACTGGGGTACAAGCTGCGTCAATCGCGGGGCTAAACAAACACCCGTCGACGGAGGCACTGTATGGGTTTGCAGAGCAGGAACGGAGCCTGCCAGTAGGACAGCGGCGAAATGAAATAAAGCTAGTGAGATTAATAAAAGGTGGTAATCAAGATAAATGGCAAAAAGCAAAGCGGCAGTGTCAGTTTCGGAGCGTCTTTGTATTAGAAAATATTTATTGAACTGCGACGCCGCGAGCGGTTTCATTACGGAGAGCCCCCTGATGCTTCGATACTTTCAGGTTATCAACAGGCATGCGTGTCTGCCCACTCAACAGCTCGAAAAACTCAAACTCCGTGCAATCATGCACACAAAACTGCTAATGGAACCACATAAACACATCCATGTCCATGCATTTAAAACCTAAAAGCCAGAAGCACAGTCCTACACACACAGAAACACACACAGAAAAACACACAAAGAGACGCACATTATTGTGGAGTTTTAGTCTGAATGCCTATGACTGTTCTGATATCTGATGCACATACTGTAGACAAAGACACAGTGACTGATATCACATAGACGAGGACATGGTGACTGATATCACATAGAGGAGGACATGGTGACTGATATTGCCCCTTCTGAGGGTGGAGTCCCCCAGGCAGCGATTGCTGGCAGCAGCTGCCAGCACAGAAGACGACAGCAGCGGCGTCACACCCTCCACATGCTCGCTCTTCAAACCTCAGCCAACGTCCCAGAGAGGCACTGATGTCACAAGTGTCATGAATCAACATGACGGTGACAACTTAAGGCCCCGCTAATGACTGCTGCTGAGGAAGTCTCATCTCTTCGCCCCTCTTCGCTCCATCTCTCTCCCCCCTCCTCCTTCTCTCTTTCTTTCTATTTTACTTCTCTCCCTCCATCTCGCTCTCCTTGTAGCCTTCCCCCTTTTCCCTCCATCCCTCTCTTTCTTCATTTCCTCCCTCTTTTTCCCTCTCTGTCTCCATCTCTCTCTCACACTCTCTGTGTGCACTGACATCAACTATAAAGAGCATACCAAAGGAGTCTACTGAGGGGGCCGAGTGTCCCGGATCAGGCTGGCTGGTTGGAGCTGCTCTAACTGCAGCTGACGCACATTATTGATAGCCTTTGAAGGCTTAATGCATCTCTTCAAGCCAGTTCCTTCAGGTTCACATCCTTCCATTGCCCTTTCACCTCAATCTTTGCTTCTTTCTCTATTGGATTCCTTTAAGAAAAAAAGCCAGTCTTCTTCTATCTGTCTTCTTCACCTTGTCGCATGTGCACGCACACACACACACACACAGACATACAAACACACACACACACTCACTAACACATACATACACACACACACGCACACACACAGACATACAAACACACACACACACTCACTAACACATACATATACACACACACACACACACACACACACACACACACACACACACACACACACATACAAACACACACACACACTCACTAACATATACATACACACACACACACACACACACGCATGCACACACACACACACAAACATACAAACTCACACACACTAACACATACATACACACACACACAATTCTCTAGCCCTTGTAATTACTCCTGAAGTGGTGTTTGAAAAACAGCCTTCTCTATTCAAGACTGAATTAGGTTAAGAATTGAGTCCTCACACATAACCATTAGCAGTGGCTCAGATGTTATCAGAAAAGAATAAAAAAGAAGAATAAAAGATGATAAGATTTTTGCTAAAATGGTCCAGTGACTGATGGTTAAATCTAATGTCTGAATACTTAATTAAAGAAGTACTTCCACGAGAAACCGTTTAGTACTTGCTCTTTTGAAATATGATAGGTCACCCCGAGTTGCTTATGTTCTTGCTTATATTATGTTATGTTCTTGCTTGCATTAGTCAATGAAAGAAAGTAGGCGGAAAAACGAGTGAATAAGAAAAAGGCCAACAAAGTGACGCAAGTTTATTAATTACAAAAACCTATGACACAGTTGTGATTACCAGAGAAGTCTCCTTGAAGCACACGTTCACTTAGCGAAGTATAGGTAAGTATATGTGTGTGTTTAGAACATTTAAATCTTCTATTTTGTTTGCTATGACCGAATGGGCATTCAATGATTGTAGCCTGTGACTAGCATAGCCGAGAACCTGTCATTCTCCCTGCTCCATCTCCTCCACCAAAACTAGGACAGCCTGAAACAGAAGCACTAAAGCATTTTATTCACCAAAACAAGCTCAGAGGGCATTCATTAATACTAGAGACCACCGCAAAATTAATGAAAACACGATGAAAGTACACCTTTAATAAAAAATAATAGCATCTTCAAAAATCGCTATCTGTGAATGAAGAATAAACTGAAGAAATGCTGAAGGAACGCCCTGCTTCTAAAATACCTTGCATTGTTGGAGCCGGAATACACACAGCAGGTCTGGCCTAGCTCACATATTCATGTCCTTGAAATGGAGAAGTCTCTCAGCACAGACACAGAGCATCAGACAACCGGCCCATTGTCTGTAAATATATTCACTATTCAAATTGTGCCATCCATCATTGCCGCTGCTTCTGCTACAGTCCAGACGCTGGAATATCCCCTAGTTTTGGCCAGGGACCCTGTGAGTGCTGCTGCTGCTGCTAGTGTGTGTGTGTGTCTGTGTGTGTGTAACTGTGTATGGCGTGTGTCTGTCTGTCTGTAAGTGAGTCTGTGAGAGAGACAGAGAGAGAGAGAAAGAGAGAGACAGAGAGAGAGAGAGAGAGACAGAGAGATAGAGATAGAGAGAGAGAGAGAGAAAGATGATGAGCCTCTGGATTAAACAATGGAACCACTGAGGAGAGAACAGGCGCAAGAGCCACCAGACCGTCACCTGCCAGCCATTTACACTCAGGCTGCCTGCTGAGAGCACTGGGCTGGACCTGATGGTGCACACACACACACTCACACACACACACACACACTCACACACTCACACACACACTCACACACTCACACACACACACACTCATCTGCCTCCTTGGCTATCCTGAGTGCGTTAGATAATTGGCATGGAGGCGGCACAAGGGACTGACTGATCCTGAGAGATAGGGAAAGAAAGTGTGTGTGTGAGAGAGAGAGAAGGAGAGGAAGAGAGAGAGAGAGAGAGAGAGAGAGCAAAAACCCAGCAGTACCCAGCTTCAGCAGATGGAGAGAGAGAGAGAGAGAGAGAGAGAGAGAGAGAGAGAGAAAGATAGACAGAGAGAGAAGGAGTGAGAGCAAGCAAGAAAGAGAGAAAGCAAGTGTGTGTGTGTGTGTGTGACAGAGAGGGAAAGAAACTGAAACTGACAGAAAGAAAAGAGAGAAAGAGAGAAGCATGTGGGAGTAAATAAAATATAGACACTGCTCCTTCTGGCTTGGCATATGGATGTGTGTGCTGTTTTGCCAGGCTTCATCATGGCAGGAACTGATGCAAGCTATACAGTACAGGCCCACGGCGGTGGCACACAGGTGTATGTATGTGTGTGTGTGTGTGTATGTGTATGTGTGTGTGTGTGTGTAAGTGTGTG
>CM050204.1:9505000-9510000 GCA_027475355.1 Coilia nasus | reverse complement strand
CATTGATTTGGTTCCTGTGCCAACTTTGCTTTCAGAGTTAGTGGAAATTTGATTTGGCATACATTCCCCACAAGGCAAAGGCTCTGTGAACAGGTGCCATAGAAAGGGGCTTTGTAAGGCACAGGCCTGGTACAAATGATGGGAAAGGTTATGTCCTTGGCAAAAACAATGCAGGAAAAACAAAACTGTCCAAACAAACAGGCTATGAAAAGAGCTCCACCTCAGGAGGACAACTTCATGAATATTCTTCTTTTGTTGCCGTCTTAGGCTTTGTGACTGAAGGATTTATTTAAGGCTTCTGTGCTTCTGTGCATAGCTGTTGCTCTCATATACCAGATTCACCTGTCAAATCCGTTTCTGACAAATCGGCGTAAGCATGACAATGCAGGAGAGAGAAGAGGAAGGCAGGAAGGTAAAAGATAAGAGAGCCATCTTCAGGAACAACCAAATACTCCATACTTCCAACTGCTTTTCACAAAATGATGCATGTTTGCCTGTTAGCGACTGACAGGGACGTGGGGAGCTCGGCTGAGGACAGGAGACGAAGACAGAAAGGAAAAAAGAAAAAAGATGGACAGATAGGCAGATGAGGAGAAAAAAAAACACACAAGAGCTTTGATGAAGCCTCGTCAGAGGAAAAGGAATCAATTGGTCCCTTAAAGACTCAGCTTAAGACCTTCGGAGGTGACGGAAGAGGTGATGTCTTCCATCTTGGCTGACACGAGCGGTCTGTAATGGTCTAAAGGCGCACTGAGGAGTGGTCAGAGCACCGCTGAGACTCTGTCTTAACGCCGGCCTTGAATAATGCAAATCCCAGCGCCCTGCAGACTACTCCCACTAACAAGGCTCCAGCGGCCCCAATCAGCATCTGCCATGATGGAGCTAAATGGCAGATTCATTAAATCAGGTGGAAAATATCTGCTCTGCATGTGTATGTGTGTGTCTGTGTGTGTGAGAGAGAGAAAGAGAGAGAGAGAAAGAGAGAGCGAACAGAAAGAAAGAAAAAAGAAAGAAAAAGAGTAAGAAGATTAAGAAAAAACAGAGGCCTCTTCTCTCGTTTCCTGTTCTCTCGTTAAGTCTCAGTGTTAAAAGGTCTTATTCAGCGATTCATGTAGGCTACTGCTGCGCTCCTCCACACTGGCTCAGGACGCTGCTCATGCTCCTGCTGCCTCCGGCCTCCTGCTCGTCCACACGAGCTTCCGGCCTGGAGCACATCTGGCCTCGGCCACCAGGCCCTGGCGAGCACGCGAGCGAGCACTGCGCATCTCATCCATCAGTGCCGGGCAGCGTCCAGAAGTGCCGATCGCGGCGGGGTGGGGGGGCAGGCAGAGGGGGGGGTTGCTTCCTGCACACGCTGCACTTTTCTTGCCGGGGCCCCCCAGAGGGGACGGAGGTGGAGAAGGGTGTGAGGGAGGCCATGATGGACGCAGGTGTCAGGGCCTCAAGCTAGGCCGAAAAAAAAAGAACCTAGAAAAAAAAGACAAAGACCCAGCATCCTTAGCGATGGGGCCGCCCCCATCACATCTATACCCAGGCCATCTGGGCCCATGTGTGGCTTCGTGTTTTTACCTCCGCCAGTGGAGGTTATGTAATCATCTGTTTGTTTGTTTGTTTGTTTGTTTGTTTGTTAGCAACATAACTTAAAAAGTTATGGATGGATTTAGATTAAATTTTAAGGGTAGGGTCAAAAATAGGCTAACTTAAAAGTGATTAAATTTTGGTGGTGATCTGAGCTGCCCTGGCGGAGGTCTGCACTTTCTGAGTGCTTTTCTAGTTAGGAGATGTGAATACACACACCCGGCTCACCCACACCCCCCCTTCTCTGCTCCAACCTCCTCCACCCATCCTCTCTCTTTCTCTACCATCCACAAAATTGTCTGTGGGACCACCGTGACGGCGTGCCATCCATCTCGGCAGCCGCGGCGTCGATGACAAATTAAGAGACTAAATGGAGGCCTGTCAGTTCCATCAGCGGGGACAAGAGGAATGGGCCGATGGAGTCGGGCCTTTCAGCACTTCGGCTCAGTGGAGTCAGCATTTCTAACCGCGTTTCTGCAGGGCCCGGGCTGCAGGCTCCGGTGCTAATTTATCGCTTATACGGCTTCATTTAGTTCCTTATCTATTCTAAAGGGTGGCGATTTTGGTCGCAGCAGCAGCAGCCTGGCACTGGGTTGAAAGTAGCTGACTGCAGTGAGATGTTCAAAAAGGGAGAAAGTTAACATTTAGCACTTTGTGCTTAGTTTATGAATGAATGGATTAAATAAATAATAATCAATTAAAGGTGATACAACAGGGTAAGGTGCTAAATGTCATTATCTGCTCTCAATTGTGCCATTTCGTTGCAGAGATTATTCAATAAAGCTTCTGTGAACAGCTGAATAAGAGAGGGGAAAAAAGAGCAAAAACACCTTCATTTTCACTTCTCATTATAGAGGTTAATTCCAATTAACAACAGTGAGGGAGACAGAAAAACACAAAGCTGGAACAATTTCTCTGTATTGAACAGCTAATCTTTACTGCATCTATATCCACACCTGTTTGGATGCGGTAGCCAGAGACATCGATGCTGATTCGATTCTTAAACAACTGCAGCCAAAGCCATAAATGCTAACAAACTACACAAAATGAGGATCACAAACTCTACAATAAAACGCTAGCACTGAGAAAACTATGAGTGTAAGTCTGGTCATTGCCAGAGGCATCAATTCTGGCTTCAGAAAGAAAAAAAAAGCACCTGCCATGTATTCCTTCTACCTGTGCACTTAACACAGGCAATTGACTAATTACCTAGCTGATGATTTGTGCGCCCCTGAGGAACAGCTGGTTCAAAAAAAACGGTTGGACCAATTATGTGGCAAGGTTTTTACCTTCTGAAGCTGGGATAGACACCTCTGGTCATAGCTTCAGTCATCAAACATTAATAAGGGCACGTTAAGGGCTCGTAATATTCTATTTTCCTGCATAGCATCAATTTCCCTCAGTGGCAAGGCGCTGCTGGTAAAATAGTGGAGGGGCAGCTCAGTGGCAACGCCCCCCTACCCCACCCCTTCCCTTCCCCCTCCCCCCTCCCCCTCCCCCTACCCCGTCCAAGGTTTTCCTGACCCGGTAATGATGTGACAGGTGTCAGGGCCCATCAGTCTCCGCTCCGGTGACGGACTACACCTCACAGTTACAGACACCAATTCCTGTCTGGCCAGGCCTGCCTCCTGAGAGACGGCTAAATTCCCATTTGCAAGAGCGGAGCAGTGGCCCGAGGCCTTTTCCACACCTCGCCACCCCTGCAGAGGAGACCAGTCTTGCATGAGAGGACGGGGGGAAGGGAGGGAGGGGAAGAAAGAAAGAAAGAAAGAAAGAAAGAAAGAAAGACAGAAAGAAAGAAAGAAAGAAAGAAAGAAAGAAAGAAAGAAAGAAAGAAAGAAAGAAAGAAAGAAAGAAAGAAAAAAGAAGAAAGAAGAAAGAAAGAAAGAAAGAAAGAAAGAAAGAAATAAAGAAAGAAAGAAAGAAAGAAAGAAAGAAAGAAAAGAAAGAAAGACAAAGAGCATACAAAAAAAATTGTGAAGAAGACCTACACACACAAGCACTGCTCAAACACTTACTCTCTCAGAGGCTCTTGCCACAGTTGAAGTATTACGTAAAGAATGTTATGGGACACATTCTTGACAAACTGTGTTTTCACGTAGTTAACAGCTGGCACCTGACCCCCGCTGAAACAAAACTGAAAAAAGACGACGACAGTAGCACAGCGGGTAATGGGGAGCGAGGACAGACAGCAGCCTTAGAGTCTGGTCATTAGTCTTGTGCACAAGATACTATCACTACAGGGCCTTCTTTCAATTTTAAGCTCTTCACTGGAGAGGAAATTTTATTCATAATTACCACCACATTAACCTCTGAGTTCTCTGCTAACGCTATTAAAGAGAATTATTTTAAGAGTTGGTTTTTTTTTTTATGCCCGGGGAATGTGGGTTTGTTAATTTAGATTTAAAGTGACAACAAAAAAGAGGCGGCGAGAGGGGAAGCAGGCAGTACCTCCTCACAGAGAGCTGCAGTGTGGCAACTGTGGCAGTACAGAACGAGTGCTGGAACCAGACGGAGGAGTAAAGTGACTGGAAATCTAAATCTGAGACAAACATCTGCTGCCTGGCCAAATTAGGATGGAGTCCATATGAGAACAGGAAGCCAACATTAAACTGAGGCAGAAAAGCTTTCAGTCTGGGAGCTTAATTGGGAATGGTTAATGAGGAATGGAGTATGACTGACTAATAAACAGCCACTTGCTTGCACTACAGTCCTCTGTGGTGATGTGCCGCTCCTCGTGACGCAGAGAACACAGTAATTAATCGAAGCGTGAGCTAGAGCAAGCAAATAACCATTGCCTGAATCTTCAACTTCGTCACATCTTCATCTTCCTACTTGCCTTTTCCTCCTCATCATCAATCTCTACAGCACACAGTCGCTGATGGATTTTGGAAGCTGTGTGAGAGCTGAATATTTAGGCTGGCCTACCCTGACGACATTTGTTCAAGTTATTTTGATAAGGATCTTAATTAAATAACCTACAGAGATAGATAGGCCATTGCAATTGTTCTCAACCTTTGGATACCAAAAACTTGGAACAATTTAAAAGTGGAAATTGCAAACAGAGGGGGGAAAAAAGTTTTTTTCGACAAAGAAAATATAAGATCTTTTCCCCTATCCAAATGTTTCTATTAAATATTTGACAGCTGAAATGCATTAGCTCCATCTACTATGCAATATGCGTCAATTTTTTACAAAGAATAGAGGCTGGGAATCAGCCCTCAAAGCAAGTCCCATTATCGACCCTCTTAAAGCAGCAGTGCAGTAATAATTACACTTTAGAGTTGTTAACACACACTGGCGCATCACACCTCAGCAGTGTGTAAAGGCTGAGGAAAGTAGAGGACCAACACTAGCTGCCAGATTTAGTGCTTTATGCGCTACACAGACTGAGGCGCTTCAGCAGCATCTGAATAGAACGG
>CM050204.1:9500000-9502500 GCA_027475355.1 Coilia nasus | reverse complement strand
ATTTTGACTTACAGTCTGAACATAACCTAAGTGATTACAGAAGAGTGCCCATTTCACTTCAACACACGGCTGGGACTTTGTCCACTCCCTAGATCCTGTCTAAGGTACATGAGAAAGATGAACACATGCTACAGCTGTGGCCTAGTGGTTAAAGAGTTGGTTTCTTTTGGAAGATTGCCGGTTCGAATCCCGCCCTACCCATGGTTGAAATGCCCTTGAGAAAGGCATCTAACCCCCACACTGCTCCAGGGACTGGAACTGAAAGTCTGTAAAATATCTGTAAGTCGCTCTGGATAAGAGGGTCAGCTAAGTGTAACGTAATGCTACAGGATGCCAAATTAGCTCCATATCCATACATGCAGGCTCATCTGCATAAAGCCTGGGCCAGGACCAGTTCTGCTTATGGCTCCTAACACCAAGTTGTTTTTTTTTCAACTTTAAAATAATGTTTTTTCAAAATGGTTTCAGTGGTCCATGAACTTGTAACTGGGTGAAAGGCATGAATTGGCTTTGCCGCCTTCTATGGGCTATAACCATCAGGACAGTCTCTCTGTAGTTCTCTATGACAGACAATTCCGCTTCCTACCTGTAGGGCGACCGAAGATGAAAACTACGTAGTATTTCTTTAAGATTAGCCCAGTGAGGCCTGGGAAATGTGCACAGCTGCAGCATACATCTATTTTCACCCCCTCCACCCCATTTTCAGTTTTGATGTAGACCTCAAGTGCAACTCGGCTGCCTCGCTCCTCCTCTCTTTCTTTGGGATGTCATACCTTTTGTAATCCGTCGCACAAAGCCTGGCTGACACGGGCAGGATGCCTGTAGTCGCTCTCCTTTTTAATCACATGAAAGAATGCATGAGCAGACTACAAAGGCCTCCGCCGACAGCCCCGCTTCTGTTCCTCTCCCTCACTACTGCCGCCATCTCTCGCCACCCCGCTGTCTCCCAACTCAGAGCGCTTTGCTCTGCTCTGCTTGCTCCGCTTCACACACTCTCTCTCTTACGTTCTCCTGCGGCGAAGTGACACTCCGATGCAGTCATGAGACATTAAGGAGAAGGTATGTTTTTTTTAGAGGAGTTTCTAGCTTTTGTTTGAAGGACATCAATGCCTTACTAGAAACTGCAGCATTACAGTTGAAGTTCCAAGGTTTGCTTCTTAAAATGTCAATCTATGAGAATGTATTGTTGTCATTTCCAATGGATTTAATTTAAGTCCTGAAATATTAGCTTGGTGCTGAACTCTCATCCATATACCACAGTCAATTATTTCCTGAGATGATAGATGCTTAAAGAGCATGGCTTAGAAAAGAGCACACATACACTTACAATATTGTACTTACGACACTCTGAATTTATAAATATTTACACAGCAAAGAAAAAGCATCTTCACCATGACCCGAGATAACAATCCGTGAAAATAATAAGAGATTCGGCTGGGCAAGGGAGAGAAGAACGATGCTCTGCGACCTTTCGGAGAAGAGTCACCCTTTCGGCTCGGCCTGGCGTGCGGCTAATTTGTTGTGACGGCTCGTCTTGCCCTCACCGCTGCCCCGGGTACACCAGCGGATCGTGGCGTGGGCCCGGACCCAAACCCAGACCCAGACCCAGACCCGGAACCAGACCCAGACCCAGACCCTGCCGCCTGATTGTTTCCAGTTGACTTAACGGGCACCACGGCACACGGAGCGCCGCACCCCGGGAAATCAGGACACAATGGTTTCATTAAAGCACCGGCAATTGCAACTCTCATGAAGAATGATTACGGAGATAAACGGGGGGGGGGGGGGGGGGGTATGAGAGTAATGGGACGAGAGGTGGGCCGGCAAGATTAAAAGCCTTTGTCTGCCCTGTGCTTCCACATCATTACTGTTTCCCCTCCAATTTTGCAAAAGGACTTAATTGAAATTCTTTAATTTTCTGCTGAACCAAATCCTCCCGGAGCCTTAACCCCCTTCAGCTGACCATAGGGTTGTTGTTATTCAGGGAGGGTTATTCTTCTCTTTTTTTACCCCCCAGCTCTCCCTTGCTACGTTTTTATTTAATCCATCCATTCTGTCAGAGAGAGGATCCGCTCCGTAAGTGATAAGCTGAGACAGTAAAAGTCAATGCAAAAATTATAATTGAGCCAGTGATTGAACGCCTGAGCTGCTTCTGTGCCTCAGAGGTTAAAAGGTCAAAAGATTCAGACAGGGATACTTGGAAAGGAAAAACACACACTCTGACTATCTGACAAGCCATCCAGGGCTCTTACTGCGTTACACCATACCACCCACACACACACACACATAACAGACACACAAACATGTCTCCTAAACCGCCTAAAGCAGAGTCATTTCTCTACCATACCAACACCATACGCCAATGTCTTCAATTTTTTTTTTTTTTTCAGTTAGAGCATTTTGATTCCCATAAAAATATTTTTATGTTATATTATACCAAGAATCATTTACTCTATTTCAACAATTTGCAGTTTATATGGAGTTTGGGAGAGCGTGCTGT
>CM050204.1:9455000-9497500 GCA_027475355.1 Coilia nasus | reverse complement strand
CAATGCCAGTATATGACCGCATTAGATAGATAGGGATGTATAACCATAATCATAAGGCTGACATCTATAAATGGGATGGGTGCAGAGATGACCTTGAAGGGCTACTTGAGAGAGGCCATATCTACCTAAAAACTGTGCCATGCATGGAGGGAGCAATGGCCATTTTTTTAATGTAATGCTGACCAGACAGGATGCCAACAACTCACCCTACTTGCCATAAATCTTCACCCTCCTTCAGGTTAAAATGAGTCATTATGGTGTACACATGCTAACTGTTAGCTGAGCACAAAGTCTGCCTTGTCACTTCTGCTGAATTGTATTTACGTTTGAGACAATCCCAAACACAACAGAACTGGCGGGTGTCTTCCCTCTACGAATTTAAATTGGTGAATCATTTTTTATGGTTTGGGGGGGTGGGGGGGCTGCCTCTGCTGTGTTTGTTTTGGTTTATGTGAAGCTCCCAAAGCCTGGATTGCCGTATGAACCTGGCTACAGACACCAGATTTATTACAACGTAGTTTAAAAGTGGGCATCAAGTGGTTCGTGAGGAGATGTTTGCTGAACTTGAATATTGAATACTGAATATGTTAGATGTAAATTCACATCATGTCGATGATTCACACTTTAATGGCACAGATAGCATAGTGCTGTTACGTGTGAGCAGAAAAAAACAGGCCGTGGTCTCAGGTAGAGTCTGATGTTGCTATGTGTTTATGTTACTAGATCTTTTTCACAAAACCCAAGTAAGATTAGATTACCTTACACTTAGCTGACGCTCTTATCCAGAACAACTTACACATATTTACAGGGTTTCAGTTACAGTCCCTGGAGCGATGTGGGGTTAGATGCCTTGCTCAAGGGCCTCTCAACTATGGGTAGGTCGGGATTCGAACCGGCAACCTTTCGATTGTAAGACCAACTCCTTAACCACTAGGCCACAGCTGCCCTAAGTAAGAGTCTGTCAGAGGCATTCTACCTGGAATTACATGCTGCCAGCAAACTACCTTTACAGTCTATATGTCATCCACACCCGGTAGGACTATCTGACAAAACCAAGATGTCAGGGGGCAAAGTTGAAACAAAGCAAAACATGTAAGCGGGGTAGGTGACAGATTATGGACTAGGAATCCTTCTGCGGTTGAGTGTACAGAAAGCCATCTCGCCCTATCTACATTGTCTGACTGCTCTACCAATGTTCCCTTTTCTCTCTCAGGCTACGAGACTGTGGACAAGGTTTCATTCCCACAACTGTCCCACAACGCTAGTGAAGATGGCGAGAGAGAGAGAGAGAGAGAGAGAGAGAGAGAGAGAGAGAGATAGAAGAGGGTGGTGGGGTGGTAGTGGTGGTGGTGTATTCTATAGTAAGGAAAGTAGTAGAGTTGAGGGAGACGGGGTGGGAGGTGGGATGGAGTTGTGGAATGAGCTGAACGTGCACGGTGCTGTCAAAGATCAGCACATAAATAGTAATTCGGCGCTCGGGGCGGTGAACGCGGGACGCGGAGACACTGAGACACTGCGCTCCCAACTAGGGCCATGTGCTCCTGAGCAGCTGCCACTGCTGAATGACAAATCAGGAGGAGAGGGGAGGATAGAGAAAGAGAGAGAGAGCAGAGGGAGCAAAGGGAGAAAGAGAGAGAAGGAGAGGGGGGGGGGAGGAGAGAGAGACAAAGAGGGGGGGCGAGAATGAGAGAATGAGAGAGTGAGTAAGAGAGAGAGAGAGAGAGAGAGAGAGAGAGAGAGAGAGAGAGAGAGAGAGAAAGAAAGAGAGAGAGAGAGAGAGGGAGAGGGGGGCAAGAGCGAGAGAGTGAGAAAGAGAGAGTAAGAGAGAGAGAGAGAGAGAGGGGGGGGGGGAGAATAAGGGGGGGGGCGAGAATGAGAGAGTAAGAGAGAGAGAGAGAGAGTGAGAGAGAGAGAGAGAGAAAGAGAGAGAGAGAGAGAGAAGGAGAGGGGGGCAAGAGCGAAAGAGTGAGAAAGAGAGAGTGAGAGAGAGTGAGAGAGAGAGAGAGAGAGAGAGAGAGAGAGAGAGAGAGAGAGAGAGCATGCCAAGTACTCATTCTGTTAATGCTCATTCTGTATTGAGTGCAAAAAGAAAAAAAAAACAGTCACAGTTACACAGTTAAACAGTTACAGTCATGATGGCTTTTAAACTGATTGTGCAAGATAAATTGTTAGCAGTAGATTCATATACATATGACGAATGTGGATGATAAATTACAGCACAGCAAGGTCAATTGGGAAAGCACCCTCCAGAGATTAATAACGGCTGATTTGAAAATATTTTCCATTTCCAAGTTTCTATGAAAAAAAAAAGAGGAAAGAAAAAAATTGGAGCAACGGCAGCAAATATGAGAATAAAAACAAGATGGCTGCATCAGATAATAACGGGGAAAGGACTGGTGCTGTCCGCGGTGATAAAATGCCACTTGGTGCCATCTGACAGTGTGATATTGGCTCTCTGCAAGGCTGATGAATACTGGGGTCAAGTGAGGAAGCGAGGGTAAACAGTCTTACTGCGGCAGCGCCCATGTGCCATGCAGAAAACAGGGACATCATTTCCAGGGGGGTTTTAAATAAGCAAAACAAAAATCGATGCGGGCATGACATGCTTTAAAAATGAGGTGAATCTCCTCTTAATCTCCTCCAACAGCTCCTAATAACAAGCTGTGTGTGTGTGTGTGTTTTTTTTAATGCAGAAAGGAAAGTTGTTGCCAAGAGTGACTTTGTGGAGTCAATGGAGAGAGGTGGGAGGGGCAGCAAGGGAGAGAAACAGAGAGAGAGAGAGCAAGAAAGAGAGAGAGAGAGAGAGAGAGAGAGAGAGAGAGAGAGAGAGAGAGAGAGAGAGAGAGAGAGAGAGAGAGAGAAAGGAGAAGAGAAAGGAGAAGAGAAAGGAGGCAAAGGGAGGGAAAGCAGAAAATGAGACTGGAAGAGAGAGAGAAAGAGAGAGAGGGAGAGAGGGAGAGAGGGAGTGTAAGAAAGGAGGATAGAAAGGGAGGCAATGGGAGAGAAAGCAGAAAATGAGACTGGAAGAGAGGGACAGAGAGAGAAAGAGAGAGGGAGAGAAAGAGGAAGAGAGAGGGGAAGGAAGAGTGGTGTCTGGCTGGAGCCCAAGGTGAAGGGGAAGAATAGGAGGTTCAGAGGAGGAGGCTGACCTCTACCCAAGCAGGTGCTGCCGGCCTCTGGACCACCTGCCTCCGCAGCAGGGTCAGCTTATTCACTCTGACCCCACACGTCCACAGGCTGCGCACACACACACACACACACACACACACACACACACACACACACACACACACACACACACACACACACACACACACACACACACCCATTCACTCTTCAACTTTCTCCCTTTGTCAAATAAACACACACGCACCAATTCACTCTCTTATTTCCTCTCTCTCTCTCTCTCCCTCTCTCTCTCTCCCTCTCTCTCTCTCTCTCTCTCTCTCTCACACACACACACACACACACACACACAAACACACACACACACACACACACACACCCATTCACTCTTCAACTTTCTCACTTTCTCATATAAACACACACACACACCAATTCACTCTCTTATTTCCTCTCTCTCTCTCTCTCTCTCTCTCTCTCTCTCACACACACACAAACACACACGCACACACACACACACAGTCACACTCTAGCATACGGCCTTGACACACAACTCAAAACTAGTTACAAGTCTGGAATATAAAAGTTCCCGTCAGAGTAAAAAAAACATTGTTGCTCTTCTGAGTGAAGAGGTAGAGGGGGAGCCTTTTTTGAAGTTTGTTTTGATTCAAGTACAGCCCGAGGGTCAAATGCACTGGAAAATATCATGTATCCAAGCACACTTCTGCCAGTGCATGTAACATTCAACAGCTGTACCCAAACAGCACGCATGTGGTATGAATTGCAGCGCATGTTCGCACCTTTATGCAACATTCATAACAGCACCTTACAATACGAGCTGGGAAAATGAAGAGTATTGGACACAGGCAGCTGAATTATTTACCTTCTGGCTAATATACACCATGGGCCAGTCTTCTGTAAGTGGGTAAGTCACAGAACTAAAGTAGAGCGAATTCAAATAAAAATGTATCGACTGTGAAGTACTTCACTATGACGAGGCTTAGTGCTTATACAGTAAACTGGAACTAATCTGTTTCTGACAGATTAAACTACAGAGAGACAAAGCAAGAGAAACAGACAGACAGATATGCAGACACACAGAGAGAATAATGAACATCATTCAACAATATTCGTGAACAATATTCACAGTATTCAGCTTTTTTTATTGGGGTTCAGAGACAGCTGCACACAAAAATGAGCAATGATGTTAATTAACTGTGCTCAAGTGTTCAGCCAATTCACACCAGAAGAGAAAAGTATGGTCTTTACTATTTATTTTCTAACTGCGATATGCACACGGGTTGAAATCTGCACAGTGAAATAAAAGGTCAAAATAAAGCACCAGCTACAGTACCAACAGAAGAGATCTTTCATGTGGTCTGTCTTCTCTCTTTCTTTGTGAAATTATTATTCTTATGGGATTTAAAAAAAAAAAGGCAATTATATGCTCTTTCCCTGTCTTAGTAAAACTACTCTGATCTTATTTCCATTGAGTTGGTTCTTAAGTGAGAGGAGAAAAAGCTTACATGAATATTTGAAACAACACTGTCCAGACACAGGACTTATCTGTCTCATGCTAAATTACTAGCAGTTGTTTTCTTGTCTCATATCTTTATTCTTTTTTACAATGCTTTGAAAGAACTGGAGCGAAACAACTGCACATGGCTACCAGTAAGCTTTCGGGAACATCAAGGCACACCGATAACACAAAACAAACAAAAGCAGGGCCTAAACAATAGCATCTTAACAGGCCAAGACCCAACAGCAGTCTTCTACAAACAAAATACAGTAGGCTATCACAGGCCAACAGACCAAAAGCACCCAAGACTGTAAAAAAAATTGTAAGGGGAAGAGGGAAAAATGTAATGTTTCCTCAAAAGTAATGTTATGTATACTATAGAGTATTCTGGATAGAACCACCCACGTAAAACAAAAGCTGACCCAATACATAGCCGAGATTTCACCTTTATTTTGGCAAGAACTTCAGGAGGAGTTGAGCTGCCAGCCAGCTAGCAAATAATTTATGCACCTAAAGGGAAAAAACAAACCATTGACTTTCAAACGTGACATAGCCTGAAGCTAAGCTTTGAGGTTGATTTTTATCTTCTATCTGATGGTGCAGAGATACACTTCTCTCTCTCACATGCTGCCTGATGTTCTGCCAGTGCCTGGAGGATCTGAGGCAGTGGCTAATCTCCTACAATGCTTCTCTCCACACCAAAAACTCACTGTTTTTTAGGTCAAGATGAGCAAAGTCCACAGTAAGGCAAGCCCTGTCTGTGACATGCCTGTCAAAATTGACTGGCCTGGTCCATGATTATAATGAAACTTTTTTCAAATACTATTAATGTCCATGATGAAAACTGATGTTTGCAGTTGATCATACGAGAATGTTTCTTCAGGACTTTCCAGCTATGGGTTAACTTTCAACAACTTTTAACATAAAAAAATAATTGGTACATTTTGTAAGTAATAGCAACATTAGCTGGGCATGGTGATATCCTGCAATGGTTTAGTCAAAGATGTAACTAGGTCTAGCTTGGGTCACAGGTTTAGTCATGTTACTTGTATTGTGTTGATCACAACTAAAACTCTCATCACAGTTTTAGATCTTAGCAGTTGCCTTTGTTTACTAAGCTCTGGGTAAGATATTGAAGATTACAGAGAAACTGTTATGAAACCAATTTGTTTCTCAAAACAGGGGTTAGTGCAGTGTATTGCACATTTCATTATAGGGCTCCATTTAAACACACCAGTCTGTTGTCAGTGTCTTCGAAGAGACAGAGGACAAGGCACAGAGCAGAGCCAAACACACACACACACACACACACACACACACACACACACACACACACACACACACACACACACACACACACACACACACACAGACATAACACCCAATAACCTTCATATGTTTTTTATCCAAAGACTAAAATTTCCTCTTTTGGAATATCACTAGCATGGTTTTGTACATGTTAGCGAAAAAAAAAAAAAAATGCGAACATAGCTTTACTCACAGTCACAGTCCTGTAGCCATGACAAATAGCGATTGCCGATGTGATGCATTCAGTCATGTGGTCGTTGGCAAGTTGAAGGGTTCATTTCCTCTCCATTACACAGAATTAATATGGCAGCGGTATGGAGAAAATGCCACTTCGGAAAAGGTTACGCAAACAGTCTGCGAAAGGACAACTTTGGCACAGAGAGTGCTACCCTTTCCTTTCTCGGCAGCGTAAAAGGCCAAATCTTGTTAGGTAAATACGGAAGGAAAATGCAAAAGCGTGAGATTGGCAGCCATCCTTCTGGCCACCCTCAGCCCAGCTCCCTGCTGTCTGATCTAAAGTCATGGGGTGTCTGCAACCTTTGGAGACACAGCAAAAGCGAGCACAGTGCAACATGTATGTGTATATATATATATATATATATATATATATATATATATATATATATATATATATATATATATATATATATATATATATATATATATATATATATATATATATATATGCAGTGCAAAATGCAGTGACTGAACAAAAGAGAAACCTAAATCAAATTAATAAAAAGAGCATCAATTCTTCTAGGTCTATTGCATAAAGTTTTTGAAGGAACTTGGCTGGTAGCTTGCGCCAAACATCTTAAAGAACTACCACAGATCTTCTGTGGATGTATGCTTCCTGACATATACAACCAATTTGGTGTAATTGGTTGATCATACACCTGACTATAATCCTGCAAAATCCCTGACTTTGTTTGTACCCCTGTGTGTGAACTGATGCTGGTTTGAAGGCACCTGCCTAAATATTCGGACAGTACTGTATCTGAAAGGACTTAAGGAATAAGATGGGCATACTGTAAGTTGTTTTTTGACAAGTTTTAGGCAGGTGCACACAAAGTGTACACACACAGGGGTGCACACAATGTCATATATATATATATATATATATACACATAAACATCTGTTGCCATTAATTTTACTATTACAAATACAGTACCTGGAGTGTCCCTTTATTGCTTGGTGGAAATAGAATCAAAGTGTATGTGTGCGTGTATGTATATGTGTGTGTGTGTGTGTGTGTGTGCGTGTGGGAAACAGATATAACTGCATGTTTTGAAGTCCACATCCTTCACACAGCTGTGGCGAAGCGCCACTTTATATTACATAACTGTGTATGCAGAGGTCAAATTTAAACAACGACAAAAGATCACTAATGTGCTTTGGTTACTTCCGTCGAGATTTTATTTTTTAAAATAATCCCCATCACTCAAGAAGCACAGCAAATCTTCAATGTGAGCAATCTCTTTTCACAGGGCAAAATCGCTGACGAAGAATGCGTCGAGTGGCGAGTTTTATGGCTTAATCCATATTAATATGAGCATCTTGGAGAAAGGCAAAGTGGTCATTACATTTTTCATAATCTCTGCTCTCCTGCGAGCCACAGATAGCGTGCATAATTAATCCCGGTGATAAATGGCTAGGCAACGGCTGCAGCAGCAGTAGCAGCAGCAGCAGTAGTGAAGGATTAGGCTGAGCTGAGTGGGCTTGGAGGATGTGTGTGAGTCTGTGCGCTCTATTGTTTCAGAACGGGGGTGCCTTTGCCGCTGCTGCTCTGTGGGTCGACCGGCTGGTCAGCTCTCTCATTAGTTCAAAGCCCACAGCTTTTGCTTGGATGAAAGGGGCCAGTGACTTGCTGTGGCGGAGGAAAAAAAAAAAAAAAAACGTGGAAAGGAAATGAGAGGCTGTGAAGCAGCAGAGGAGACAGCTTTTGTTCCTGGTCTGAACCCTGAGCTCTCTCCACGGCTGGCTTTATCAAGTCACGCCAGCACACGCCTATCTGCAAGGTGCTAAATCAATTAGCATGTCATTAAGATAGCTTGTTTCAACAGAGAGAGCTGGAGAGGTACGTCTGGTTTGAGACAGAGGCACAGACGCACTGAGGACACTTCTCCACATGAGCGCGTCTGCGGCACTGAGAGGCTCATTTTCAGAGGATGTGCAAATGGCCAAAAAAAATCTCTGGTTAAGAAATATTAAGGACTTAAGTACTTGGATGGCCAAAGAACAACAACAACAACACAACCTCTAAGCTTTAAAAACACTGTTGCTATTTGGATGAAGCCTGTGTGGGATATATTTTGAGAGACAATAGCATCGGAGAGAGCTTTGTCTCTTTCTAAAGGTTAAACGTGGCTTAAAAGGTTAATATCAGTCTGTCACTGTCAGGAGATAAGGAGGTGCTTGCTCCTGTGTGACTAGGCTCAGCTAATTAACAGGAGCCAAGGAAGTGGAGACAAAAGGGAAACAGACTGAGCAATCCAAAAACAACTCAGCCAAAAATATCTCACTGAAGGGAAAAAAAAAACTCGCCAACCTAAACTTTAGATTACAATTGCTCTGATTCGCATTCAATAAAAATCACTTGGCACCCACTTGACACCATCTGCAAAGCTTTTGTCAGAGGTTTTATTTAAGCAGCTTCCAGTGGCTGTAATACAGCTGTGTTGAATGAGTGTGCCTCATGCGGCTTTTGTGACCACTCTTGGGTTAGAAGTGGTAATTTGACTTCTTGAAAGTGAGTTGTCGGGAGGCTCAAAAACACAGACTTGTGCTCATGAAAGGCTTGACCTCTTCACGACAGCTTCACAAAAGACTCTGAGCTCAGAGCGGCTGCAACAATGTCATATGGCAACAGAGCAATTTGGGTTGTGAAAGAAATGTAATAGATGCAAGCTGATTTTCTATGGTGTAACATCTGCAAAGAATAATCACTTCCTCAGGGTGACAATGAGACCAGCCCCCTTAGCATCTAAAGTAAGGTAAAATGAGGACAGAAAACAATTCATTTTAGTGAATTTTATCTTCAGACACACCTCAGTTGGGGATTGTGATTGATATTTAACATTTCCCCATAATAACGTTTTATCGTAACAAGCTGCCAGGCTTGATAAATATAGATTTTCACGGTTTAAGAAAAAAAGGCTAAGAGGATTTAGACATCAACATCACTGCTCAGATGTTTATATCTTTTCATTAAATCTCCTGCTTAATTAAAAGGAAGCGTTGCTTTTGTGTGTATTTCTGTCATAATAGTACGTAGGCTCTCGAGCACTGGTAGGCTAATTAACAAGTTGATTTTAAATTATATTAACCTACAGCGGAAAAGAATAAAGGTCAATTAACATACCCATGCTTATAATAATATCATAACATCCAAAGCAAATCCCTTTCCAGTGATTAATTCACTGCAAATCTTCTTTCACAATGGTAATGATAGCAATGTGCCATGCAATGAAAGAAATGAAATTTAAGAAATGAAATGCAGACTTTTTTCCTTACTGGATTACTGATCAAATCTTCCCTGCACTGTGACATGGGATGTGCACAGTTTTTTTCTGTTTTAGCTGAATGATATCAGCGTGTTGTACCTGTTATACTTAATCTAAACAAGACTGCCATGTGGTCTGCTTGCTGATTTTGTGTTCAAATAAAACGAGTGTGTTTTTTCTTCCCAATAAAAAAGATGCAGGTTATAGTCCTTTGGCATAAACACAGTCATCTACCATTCACCATCACAGACAACAACTCAAAGCCTACTGCAACTTGTGCCAGCCTCAAGGAGCTGTGATAAATAAACAGGTCATGACTTTCCCCATCGTGGAGAATGGATCATGTGCGTGCCAGTGGAATGAGATATGCTCCATGGCCAACGCCTGCGTCAGCACTGTTGCTCTGATTGGAAGCAAACAGGCCGAGGCCGGTGCTTTGGCAGGGTCTCCAGTGGCTTCCCACCACCACCACCACCACCACCACCCACCCTCCTCCCTCTCCTCTCCTCTCCTCTTCTCTCCCTGGCCTTCTGCATCTCCTCCATCATGGTGACATGTGGCTAGAGAGAGCGGGGTGAGTGGACAAGCGAGGGAGCGAGTGAGGGAGAGAGTGAGCTAGCAAGCAAGAGTGAGAGCGTCTGCACCCTGTGTGTGTGTGTGTGTGTGTGTGTGTGTGTGTTTAGTCATGCCTACAGCCCCCTCTCCACGCCTGTCCACATGACGTGGCTTGCTTCAAAGGAGTCCGTAGTGAGTGCTGGTGGTGGTGGTGGTGGTTGGGTAAGGGGCTTCAAAAGGCTGCCATGCCACTTTGAACGCTATGCCAGTCTTACTAAACATGAAGTGCCACGAAGGTTTCCACAGTATGCTCTCAACATCTTACTATCTAAACTCCCAAAGATGTGCAGGGAGCACTTCAGATCTCAGTGCTGAAATAGGCCCTACCACAGCAGCTGCAGCAACAAAACACTTGAGCTCAAACTGCAGACTCTCAAACCGCTACAGCTAACTGACAGTGCTACATAACTATAACTCAAAACTGTCCTTGGCTGCTAATACAATGCTAGCTTTTTCTACTGCCTGCAAACTTTTACCTGATGCATCATAATAACATGGAGATGGCTCATCCATCTTACTCATGGAAATGACAATGAATGCCTGTCATGTCATAGTCCCTTCCTGACAAAAAATGTGTCACAGCTAAAACAATATTTACTGTGTGAATGGGAAAGCACCCATCTAAATATTTATTTGCATTAGCTGCTCCATCCTAGTGGAGATTGACTGCTACTCCCATGCTCTCCGGAGTGACACCATTTGTTACCAAGTGTCATTAACAGCAGATGGTGTAAGAGACATAAACACAAATAGTGTATCCACACACACATGTCGAGCTACCACACGGATACACACACACGCTGAGAAATCAATGTGCAGCTTTCCACATATCAGATCATTTGTTGCCTGGGACAACTTGTGTTTTTTTTTTCCCTCTCTCCCTTGTCCGTTCATTCACAAGGTAATATTCCTCCTGATAGGCATAAGGCTAGATGTAGGCGAGCGCTTAGCACAGACCCAATCTGTTTAATGTCCTCGGAGCCCGTCAGTGACACGGGCTGCCGTCTGCCGCGGTTCTAGGAGGCTTTATTAAATAGTCGGCAGATTGCAAACAGATCTGCCGCCCGCAAATAAAGTGTCACAGTGCATTTTTCATGGGCAGATTAAAGCGGTGTAATGCTAAATTAGCCTATATGAGAAGTGAAAATGAGAAATAAGGGGCTGGCTCTGCCGGGGAGCCGCGGGGTGCCTGGTGTACGTACGGCTGGCTGAGGACGCTTGATTGTAATCGGGCCTCCTCGGTTCAAAGCCATTTCAATTTTGAACATGCCGTTGACAATCACTGGTGCTTTCAAGGAAATTGGCAGCCTTTTTTGTCTCTTTTGAAAGGAGTCTGCTCAGGTAATGATATTTGTGAGGCGAACAATACAGTTATGGAGACTGAAGTGATATGGACCTTGGCAACTTAAAAAAAAAAAAAGTGATGATAAAAACTTATCATTGAAATGTGATAGAATAGAATATGGATCTAAAATGTCTCACAATTATCTGCATGACTGTTAATTGGATTCCTTTCCAAAATATTGTAGCGATACACATCCTTCCTACATTGTGTGTGTGTGAGACAGTCCATGTGCATGATGGTCTTTCTTCCACACTTTGATCTTCCCCGGCCTTGAGCAAGCGTGACAGTGGAGTGGACACCGCGAGATGAAAGCATGCGTCACTGCTTCTGGGCCGCTTACAATTCCCCAACAATGGAACTGTACTCCCCCCCAAACACACACACACACACACACACACACAACCAGTCCCTTCGACCCCCCCCTAAAGCAAGAGCTCTTCAGAACGATTTTCACGCCGGGCATTAGAGTCTTTTGTGTGTTTCTGCGAGTCCACTGGCCATGCAGCCGGGCTGGACCGAGACATAAAGTCGCGGCTAATCAATCTCTCATTCTCCGGGGGTCTCTCCTTTACATTGGGGCACGCGACCCATTTCTGGTGGCTTGCTGCCTCGCACGGGTCTGCCTTGTCTGTTCTGGTCAGGCAAGCACCAAGAGAGGGGTGATGGGGGTGCTTGCTCCAATGTTACAGTGGATAGAGAAAGATTCTATTAGGGTGTGTGTGTGTGTGTGTGTGTGTGTGTGTGTATGTGTGTGTATTTTTGTTTATATGTGAGGAAAAAAAATGCAAGTGAGTGTTTTTATTTGTGTGGGACTGTTTGTGTGTGCGAGCATATGTGTGTGTGTGTGTGTGTGTGTGTGTGTGTGTGTGTGACAGAGAGACACTGTGTAGGCGTGTGTGTGTGTTTGTCTGACAGTGAATGGAGGTTTATGTGTGGGGGAATATATGTGTGTGACAGGTGAGAGAGAGAAAAAGTGCATCCGTGTGTGTGTGTGTGTGCGTGTGTGTGTGTTGATGGTGGTGGGCCAGATATCACTGAGGGAGAGCATGTTCACCTGGGGGGTGGGGGTGGGGGTGGGGGTGGATGTGGGGGCTGTGTGGTTCGGGTCATCCTGGTGAGGGAAAGAAAGACGCCTGCTCTTGTACGTGTGTCCGATCAGCTGCCAGCTCTCTGCATGGGGCAATTCATCACCGTGGCACTCACACAGTGGCGTAATGGAGCAGTAGCATGTCCGCTGCACGTCGGTGGCTGCCCTCATGCCAGATGATTTGTGTGTGTGTGTGTGTGTTTGTGTTTGTGTGTGTGTGTGTTTGTCTGTGTCTGTGTATGCACATGGAGGTGTTGCTGCTTTGACATTTTGTGTACATTACATTTCATTTACATTATGTTTACCATTCCTCTAGGTTGTCTCCTTGAACATTCTCACATCCCAGAGAGCATAAGAGCAGCTTACAGGGCAGCGAATTAGCTTAGTATCTTGTCAGATTTTCCTTTCCAGGGTTTCCAAGATTTTATATATTTTTTTGTTCATTTCTTCTGAAAAAATAAAGAGAATCTTCCTTCCTGTTGTCAAATAGTGGCAAATTTTCTGGAGCGGATCGGCTGACCTCACGCGGCTCTGCGTGCCGTGGCGCCCGTGGCTTGTCCGTGTTCCGCTGCGGGGGAGGTCGCGACCCCTCTCCCTCGGCACGCTGCTGCGGTTCGGCCCAGTGCGCTGAAGGGCCCACGGTCAGCTCCCCATACAAAACACACGGGCCCCGCTTCTGAAGGTTAACGGTCAGTCATCAATCACAATCACGGTGCTGCCACGCACCGAACACGGGCAGGCCGAAAGTGATATATTACTCGTATAAATGCGGGCATTTTAAAGAGGGTGAAAAGCTTACGCCTTCATTTACAAGGAAGCCTGAGCTGTAATGGGGCCCTATTGAAAAGTCATCTTGTGAGGCTCGGTACATGGGGCTTATGTGGGTTTTGTAACGTTTAAAGGACGTAAATATTCGGTTTATGATTAGACCACGTTATCATTCCTTCTAAAGCGATAGCAGGGGGTATCTATACTGATACCATGTGCTGGAGGTCTGCAGACAATAATGCGCTATGCTGATAAAAGTCAGTGGTGGAGCATATGGATTTGATTGTGAGAGATTAAAGAGTTAAAATGTATGTGTGTGTGTGTCTGCCTGTGTGTGTGTGTGTGTGTGTGTGTGTGTGTGTGTGTGTGTGTGTGTGTGTGTGTGCGTGTGTAAGTGTATTTGTGTGTAAGTGTATGTGTGTGTGTGGTGTGTGTGTGTGTGTGTGTCTCCGTGGGAGTGTGCCTGTGTCTGTGTGTCTGTTTGCAGAGTCTAAAAATCCATATCTGCAAACCCATAACAATGTCCAAACCTGCACAGGGATAGGCTGTGGACAGAGGGCCTCCTCCAAATCCACAGGGGAGAAACTCTCACGAGGCCCAAACAGCCCATCAGCACAACAGTGAGGCTCACAGGAACATGAAGTCAACTTTTTATTTTTTTTAAACATATGAGGTAGGGCTACTCTTATGCAGCCCATCCACACACCTAGACAAGGGGGCCAAAAGGGCAGACTGGTCTCGGTCAGACCTCCATCAGCTGCCCCCCGGGCTCCTGGGCTCCCCGGCACTGGAGAGAGGAGCCTCTCAAGCATTCCTGGGCTTGTCAGCAGGGGAGCGCTTTGCTTTGCTCCCTGTTACTTTTTAAACGCTATCGTGCTGTTGTGCGCACTTGAACTTTTAAATTTATCTCTTGGGTTGTGGAAATCTGCCAAATACTGAGCTGAGGAGAGGCCTGGGATGGATTCACACACACATCATCGTTCATGCACCGTTTAGTCATTTACAAACCCATCAAGTTTGCCTTTGAGATGCATATCATTTTACATTTTGCATTCTTCGTTATTGGCAAAGTACATAAAGCATAAGACTTGTGTTATGACAGCTCTCAGAATCACTTGGAATACTTGGGCTATTAACTGCATGAGTAGCAAGATATATTTTTTTATAAAGTCACAATGGAATTCCTGCATAATGATAGTCATATTTTTAATGATGACAACAATAGCATAAAGCAGATTTTTCTCGTTTGGCCAAGACTGTGAGTCGCCTAATTTTGGCAATACATCTGTGGCTAGGCTTTGTTTATATGTTTTCATGATTTGTTGGAGAGAGGGCGCTTTCGTTTTCTTTTCTTTTTTTCCAGAGGATATTTTTTTCCCAGCAATAGATATGTGCTTAGACAAAAGGATACATCAAACTTGTCTACGTGCAACAACAAAGCTTCCACTGTCACCAGAACAGCCCTCCAAGGCACTGTCTCCCTTTGATGAATGTTCTGAGGGAGACCCCACTCTAAGCACAGCTCCCGCAACGAAAGAAATAATAAAAACCCGAAATTACATCTCATTTTCTTCTTGCAGCAAAAACCCAGATCCCCGTTACTCACCTGCAGCAGATCTATGGTCTTATTCTCCCTGAGACGAGCGCCATGCAGCCCACAGCTTACGCACAGGTTCTTATTGCACATCCTCCCACCAAAGACAGACACGGGCCCTAATCTGTGTGTTTTCAACGCGCAAACAACAGCAAACAATGCAACAAAATGCCTATTGTCCATGGATAATGAGGATGTGATTAAATCCATCTGTAGTCCCGGCCTCTCCCTCGTCTCCATCGTTAAGGACAGGTAGCCTCATCGCCAGCGGTCTATACTTGCAGCTTTGTTTTAGAATTCTAAATCCCCCCGCTGGAGGTGATGCGGAAGCCATTGCCTCTCCCTTGCTGATACATCCAGTAATTAATCTGCTCATTCCCCTGCTTCATTTGCAGCCTACGGGCGCCACTGTGCTTTGCTCTCACATAACCATCACAACAAATTAAACTGTCCTGTGCACGAGCACTGAAGGGCATTTGATAAGAAGGAAATCAAATTTACTCTTATGCTTTCTCTGGTGCCTACAGCCAGGGGCTTGACGCATCTTGTTCCTAATATCATTGTCATATGTGGTGTGGCCAGTTTATTTCATTACAAACGCACCCGACAGACACCCAGTCACCACTTAGAAACACTGCATAATGGAGTGCACCTGAATTATGCTAAACAGCACATGAGGACATGGGGGAGTGACTAGGGCATCACTCACATTTGATAAAAGCACAGTAACTTTCCTGGCTGGCCATTCATCTTGATGGCTTGCTCATCTAGCTGGAGTAAACAGGCCTTGTTTCTATTTGCCATGTAGCTATGGTCCTTGTTGCCTTCTGTGAATTACAGACATGGCAAGAAATCATTTACCTTACAGATTTAATTACCAAGTCGGGCTGTAAACATGGCTTGACATTTTCCACGCTTGGTTGTTTAAAAAGGCATCATAATCACTTATTCCATTTAGAAATTAGCTGCATCTTATTTAATCCGATGTGTGCATTTTCTCCTTGACTAGCGGCCCTGAAGTGCTTTTCAAACATGGACCAATTTCAGAGTCAACAGACCATTTAAGAACTGATTTAAGTCAGATTGCAATCTAATTTGCCAGGCATGGAGGACACGGATCCAATGAGTGATTAGCTGAGACATGAGTAAATTTTGGCTTAAGTTTTTTTTTTTTTTTTGTCAGTAAGCATGCCATTCTGCCTCCGGATTCCCCTCTAAGACAGACAATGGGTGACTGACTAAAGTGATGATTTTTTCCTTGGGCAGAAACCACAGACTGGGTCACATGCAGTGGGAAAGTAAGCATTGTCTGCTGAGCATGTGTTCCGAATCAAAAGCAGAATATTCTAGAAGGAATGTTTAGAGTGGCTGCTGGTCTGGTGGCGTTGTACATCCCTCTGTCTGACACATCACACTGACATGGTGATGTAAACTGACCCAGAGGAACATGGTGATAGTTTTGGGAGAACTTACAAGGACCATCATCAAGTACTGACCTCATCTCTGTTCCTTCTGACCCAGGACTTGACGGTTCTCAGGGCTATCTCCGCAGCAGGCTCATTGGGAAACCCTTCAAAGAGAGATAGGACACGGGTGAATGGAAGTATTGAAACATAATGAATTGGTCACAGCAAAAATCATCCATCCACTCATTACATCACATTACATTACATTACATTACACTTAGCAGACGCTTTTATCCAAAGCGACTTACAAAAGGAGGACATAATAGCAAACAGATGTGTAGAGAACATTGAAGGTACCTATGTAAAGAGATGGTTAGTAGAATTTGGTTTTGTTAAGCAGTCTCGGAAAAGTGTCATTGTTTGGTTGTTTGGTTTGTTTGGTCACTGTCATTGTTTGGTTGTCAGTTTGAAGTGTTTGATCCGAGGAAGAACACTGACATAAAAACATCAATATTTAACAAGAGCAGAGGGAGCATTTCAGTCCACTGTCTAACTTCTGCAATACAATATTTAGTCCTGTTTTACATATTAATGGTTCCGTTTAGAGATTTACACACCCATTTAGTCTGCACAGCATGACCGTTTACGCCATTCTGCCTCAGTGCTGGAGACGCCTTCCTGTGCAACAATGGGGAGGTGCTGACATATTGACCAGGATGAATAAGGAATTGTATCACTAACTGCAGTATAAATTACTGCAGCGGTGCCTTGATGGGAGCACTACCTTCAGCTTAGCATAACGCATCGATCATGGGAAGGGTGGGAAAAAAAATAGATGGGGATCGGGAGGGGAATTAATTTTTAATAAGGCTTGAGAGCTCGCGCCTGGATGCTCATTCCAAGATCATCTGCTGTCAAGCTGAGCAGCCAACAGCACGGCACTGGCCCATCATCAACCATGACCCAGAGGAGGGGCACGGAGCACAACCTTACTCACAGCAGAGATGGGCAGAGAGGGAGGATGGGAGAGGAAAAGAGACAGAGAGGATGAGAGAGGGATGGAGAAGGAAAGAGAGAGAGAGAGAGAGAGAGAGAGAGAGAGAGAGAGAGAGAGAGAGAGAGAGAGAGATGAAGAGAGGGAAAAAAATGAAGAAAGTGAAAGAGAGCCAGACAGAGACAGAGAGAGAGAGAGAGAGATGAAGAGGGAGAGGGAGAAGAAAGTGAAAGACAGAGTAAGAGAAAGGGGGGAAGAGGGAGGGAGAGGGAGAGAGAGTTAAAGCTCCTGTTTCTTTTCCTCTTGGTCTTGTCGAGCCCTTTCATCGAGCTCCTGCTGCTGTCTTTCAACAGCAAACAATTTGAAGAATCTTGAGTAAAGGAGCCTCAAGTCGCACAACAGACACTCTTTTTTTTTTTCTTCCTACCCCTCCCTCTGTACCTCTTTCTCTTTCTTCCTCCACTTTGCCCCGCACCACCCCTCCCTTCCCCTCTCCTCTGCTCCCTCCCTCCCTCCCTCACACACCTAGCCAGGGAACACTTTTGCTGGAGAGGTTGAGACTGGGCTCAGTGCGGAGTACAGTGCAGCATAGCAGAATGCCCTACACTGCCCGCCTTTTTACCGCACTTAAAAAATATATATATACACCAAGGCAAATAGCAGAGGGCTTACTGCAGCGCGTTAGCTATGAACTAGAAATTCACCTTCAAATCGTATTGGGTCAATAAAATAAGGACGAAACCTTGAAAATGATTGGCTCCCTCTTATATATACTACTAGACTATGTATGTAAGTGGTACTGGATTGCCAAGATGTTCAAATATACCATTCAAGGCTGAGGGATAGTGAAAGCATTGTGCCTAATGGGATGTATTTAAGTGACCATATATACAAGCACATAAAAAATACATAAACATACTTTTCAGCCAATGAGGAATAGAGTATGTTTTATTAGGCCGCTATTAGGCTGCTTACAAAGAGAATACTGTCCACTAAGGCTGCTGGCTGGCTGGCTGGCACAAAACACACAAAGCATAAACAGATTAATACACCCTCAAGTCACAGCAGGAGGCGAATCTATTCACACGCCAAAAGCAGCTCCTCTTCGACTGTAAATGGCAGTGGGTGGGTGTGTGTATGTGCCGACCTCTCAGAGAAAAGCTACGCTCTGCGCTTGCAGAGGCAGTAAGCACAGGAGCGAGCGGAGGGAAGGACAGCGTGCTGCGCGTGCTATTGTTCTTTTCTGTGCAGGGCTGCTACAAATGCTGTATTGATTCGTCGTGCATGAACATTAATCATACACAGCCCATGGAAAAACAGAGAGGAAGCAAGCATGCACAGATACAATAACAGAGCTGGAGTGGGTGATATAAGGTGAGAAGGATTGGAAAAACGAGAGAAAAAAAGAAAGGGGGAGAGTGTGCAAGTTCAGGTTTTTCTTTGGAAGGTGGTATAAAATCCAAGTGAAACCAAGGCTAACTCTTAATCCACAGACCATGACACACAAGTAGTCAACCAAAAGTCGGAGGGAGACCCACAACCTGCTCCAGCAGCAGGCCCTCATCCAGTGTTCCTTGATTGAAGGACAGGTGTACCCTTAACCAATTAGCCACAGGTAGTGACATCACTGAAGCCCCGCCTGTAAGTCAGTCCTTTCCCTACCATGTGAGCTAACCTATCCTAACACAGAGAAAGACAGAAGTGAGAGATGATGAGAGCCTTTGACTTAACAACCTCCATCCTAAGCACCACTTGAAATCCACTAAAAACTCTGCGGACAACAATCAATCAGTCAGCTTCACCTGTTAAAAAACAAGCCTCTCACAGTTATTAATACACATAATCCTCTTCATTCCACACCTTTTGTGCACGAGTTTAGCCACGTTTTGTGTTTGCTGTTAGAGCAGGTACTTCACAACTATTCAGGTTACCACTATTTAAACATGGACATCGTCTCAATGTCCCTGACTTGATTTTTTATGCTTTGTGAGATTAAAGCATGGTGGTCGGTAGGCAGCCACTTACTGTAAGGTGTAAGTAATGAGCAACTTTAACATGGAAAAACTCAAGTACCTTCCACCATCCAGCAGTATAAAAACCAAGGTTTCGGTGCCTCTTTAGTGGTGCACAACCACTGTAATAATTTCAGGTGTCATCTTTAAAGACACTTAAAGTTACCCTTAAATGACTGGGCCCTCTACCAATAAATAAAGCATGTTGAACTAACTCTCTTAAAAAGGATCTCCGACTAGTTCGACATGCTGGCCTTATATGATTAACGTTGGGATCAGCGATATATGTAGTACATGATATAAAAATCATATTAAAAAACTCAAACGTGTTTTTTTGTATGAGAAAATGTTGAAAATCTGTTCAGCTCGCAATGCATTCTGGGCACAGATGTTTTTTATATGATGTATATATAGCTGACACCAAGGTGAGTCATACAAGGCCAGCATGTCTAACTAGCCAGGGATCCTTTTAAATCCTAGGGCAAGGAAGTTTAACGACAGATACCCCTACATGCCCCACAACCACTGTAATCATTTCAGGTGTCATCTTTAAAGGCACTTAAAGTTACCCTTAAATCACTGGGCCTTCTACCAATAAATAAGGCATGTTGATACAACTCTCTTAAATCCTTGGGGAGGGAAGTGTGATGATAGACATCCCTACATGCCCTGAGTTCAACCTGCACTAAAACTAACTGCAGACTCTACCATATCCAAGCAAGCAAACAAACAACAAAACAACAGGTCGACAACACCAAAAAGCTTATTGCTCCCCCTGAAACACTGAATAATCACTGTGATTCTCAAACAGATAATAAGAGAGAAAAAAACAAAAATAATGGCCAACAGGAGAGACAATGGGCTGGAGGTCAACAGAAGAGGGGTGTGTGTGGTAGGGGTATGTGTGTGCGTGTGTGTGTGTGTGTGTGTGTGTGTGTGTGTGTGTGTGTGTGTGTGTGTGTGTGTGTGTGTGTGAGAGTGTAAGTGTGAGTGTGTGTGTGGGGTGGGGGTTGTGTGAAGAGGCGAGAGGAGCGAGAGGTGAAAGAGGCCCCGTGATGTCTGCCGGGGCAGGGTGAGGAAACAGCTCGGCAGACACTGAAGGTCACAAGCAGCAGTTCTGGGAGCACATTCTGATGTGTCTGATCACTCGTCCCTCGACTCCACCTGCCCTTACCCCTGTGTGTTCTCTCTCTCTCTTTCTCTCTCTCTCTTTCCCTCTATCTCTCTCTATCGCTCTCGGAGACACGGAGGCAGTGATGCGACCAACATCTCTCTGTCGCGCACTTTCACCCCTGCCTCTCTGAATCACCACCAAACACCAAAACAATGTCTACGTATGCCCATGTTAGACATGAATCACGAAGGCATCAGTGTGTCCATGGTCAAGGGTCAGAGCTAAATCATGCAAACTCACTAATCTTGTTCATTAAAAAAAAAAAAAAAAAATGTTCCAAGTTAGACCATTAGACCTTGGATGTCAGAGAGGCAGTACTTGAAATGCAAGACTTTCCAATCCTGCAGCAAATGATGTTTTCAACATTTATCCCCAGCTACCAAAGGGGAAAAAAAAAGTTTCCTTTTTTCTCTTCAAAACTCCTCTTTCCCCCCCATCTCTCTTTATTTCTCTCTTGTCGCCTGCTCCATTTGTGGCAGTGCGAGTCTGGTAAAACCCAATCTGTCAAGCCAGTGAGAGAGGGGCTTGGCGACAAGCGCAAGGCTGCGGCGATGGCCTCTTGAGCCCCGGCGCGTGGCCGCCCGCCCCACCGCCTGTCCCACTGCCTGCCTAACCCCCCCCCCGCCCCCCGCCCTGGGCCTGCACTGGGAACAGTGGTGGCCTGAGTAGATTTGTCTTTGTGAGGCGCTTCATGGGGAACTCGCGAGAACAGAGGAGGCTGATGAGGACCCAGGTGGCATTCTCTCGTTTAATGCGGCTGACACACACGCACGTACACAGACACACAGAAACATCACTGTTGCGCACGCACGCACACACACACACACACACACACACACACACACACACACACACACACACACACACACACACACACACACTTGCACTTATACACAGTCACACACAGCCACACACAAGTCTCACACACACACACACACACACACACACACACACACACACACAAACACACTCAGTTTCTGTGAAGGGGATCCACCAGGGGGCAGGACGGACAGGGGAACGGAGTGAGGGAGACAGAATGAAAATGAGTAGAGGAGAAAAGACAAAGACGAAGAGAGTGGTGAGGATGGAAAAGAGAGGGAGAGAGGAAGGGGAGAGAGAGAGTGAGAGAGCAAGAGAGCGAGAGAGAGAAAAAGAAAGTGTGAATTAGGAATGGATAGCAGGTAGGAGAAGTGAAGTATGGAGTGAGGCAAAGAATGCAAATAAGGCGAAAAAGTTGGGGCAGAAATGAGTGGAGAGGAGTAGGGTGAAAGAAGGGCACAAGAGAAAAACAAATGCTCAAGAAAGAAAGAAAGACAGACACAGCAAAAAAAGAGAGATTGAGTGAGAGATCGAGAGAGTGAAAAGGAAATAGAGTGAGAGTGAAAGAGCGAGCGAGAGAGAGAGAGAGAGAGAGAGAGAGAGAGAGAGAGAGAGAGAGAGAGAGAGAGTGGGTAGTATGAGGAAAACTGGCTTTGCGGACTATTCCCCATGTACAGTAGCATGGGTAAACGAGAGACAGGGTGTCACACCTGGGCTTCTCCTGTGCTGCTGAGGCTGCTAAATAATTGCTCAGGCTGTCGGTGAATGACAGGCCACTGGAGCCTGCGTGTGATAGCTGCAACCGCAGCCCGAGAATGAACCCAGGCTCCGCGGCCCACCTGAAACAAAACTTCATTTGCGGCCAGGAAGTTTCACTGGCAACCATGCCAGCCGGGTCATGGTGCACCTTCTGGCGAGGCACAGGCAGAAAGAAAAGAAAGGGAAGAAAGGGAAGAAAGGAAAGAAAGAAAGAAAGAAAGAAAGAAAGAAAGAAAGAAAGAAAGAAAGAAAGAAAGAAAGAAAGAAAGAAAGAAAGAAAGAAAGAAAGAAAGAAAGAAAGAAAGAAAGAAAGAAAGAAAAAAAAAACAGTAAGAAAGAATGAGGCCCATTGAAAAAAAAATAGTTAAAAGATAGCAAGACAGGGAAAAAAAAACACAAAGAGGTCTTTGGAAGTCTCTTCTCTCTCTGATTTTCGAGAACACGGTAAAAAAAACTCCTTGCAGTGAAGAAACAACAGATTGTGAATTAGAAGAGGCAGAAAATGGGAAATAAACAGACAAATGGAGAAAGAAGAAGAAGGAGAAAAATAACATGACCTATATAGCCAGAGCAAATTCCCAGGCAGGATTGAAAAAGGGACAGGCTCACATAAAATGGCCTCGGAGTCTCTCTGGCTCCACTGAGTGTGACCTTGGAGCGCAGCCAGAGCTTGCTGTGACACATTTTGTCCTGCAAGTTAAAATTACCACGAGACATTTCATCTCTCTCAAAATGCCCTGAACCAAGTCTGACCCTCACATCCAAGTGTTATGAGGCCTATGACAGCTAGGACGCTTTATGCCTTTTTTTTTCCCCCTCCTCACTCGCCCTCCCTCCTCATCCGCTGTTTTCCTCAATTACCCTGGCTGTGCCCGCCCAATATAACTTCCTTTACACGAGGTGAAGGTTTCCGCATCACTGCTCGCCACTGATATGGCACAATTTTTACAGCGAGTGCTTCCACTCGCGGGATCGTGCTCCCTTAAGTCCTAGAAAGGTAAATCTGTGGGATTTAAGGCCCTCGGTGTACTGCAGCGAAGGCAGCCTGGCAGGCAGGCAGGCAGGCAGCCATCACTGGTGAAAGATAAGGTGCCATGAAAAGTCATGTCCACCCTAATCCTGCACCAAGATGGAAGGGAAGTCGCAGTGCAGAGGCGCCGCCGAGTGAAAACACTTAGCCGGCTGACCCTTCTGATCCCCCCCCACCCCCACCCCCACCCCCAACAACACTCTCTGGGCTCACACCACAGCCGCACTGCCGGGGACCTGTGTGGATTACACCCACATATCTCCCCCAGGCACCCGGCGCCACTAAACCTCTGTGTCAACAATTCACAAATCCACAATCCACGCTGGGGGGGGCGGGGGGGGGGGGGGGGGGGGGGGGGGGGGGGGGGGGGGCAGACATACACTACTAGATGCGATGCGACGTAATGCACACATGGTGGGTGGGGTATGGTGGGGTGTGATGGGAGGTGAGGGTGCAGGACAGGGGCACAAGTGTGCTCAGGTGACATTTTATGAGAAACAAAAGGTCAGTTATCAGTGTGTGACAAACACGTTGCGGAACTAACAGCCCCCCAGTGGATCTTCCTCTAAGAGACAACAATCAGCTATGATGCAAAAAAAGGTGGACCAGTTGAGAGGGGTGAGCGTAGGCTGTTTACGCCGGAGTCTAATTGGCCTTTCAGGGATTATTCACCATTATAGCAGAGGATGATCCCTCTACACCGGTCCGCTGAAGGTTATTGGCTTCTTAATAACATTTAGCACATCCAGTCCTTATCTACTGCTAGACTGCGTTCTAGCCTGTGTGTCCTATTTGCTGTCACATAGCTTTTCCTTGTGACAATGTGCAGCACAACAACCAGGTACAACAAGATCTAAATCCTATGATGGCAACACAGGAGTGGGAAACTCAAAAGGATCAAAAGACAAAGTCTGTAATTCAGCAATAGCCCTTTTTTTATTCAAGATGAAGGCAAGGCAGTGGTGTTGGCCTTGCAAAGACAAAAGGCGATAGCACTTTATAATAACTTCTTTCTAATAAGCATTTATTTCGCATTTGTTAACTCTTACTCAGAGTTTTTCAAGTTGTAATGGTAACCATTACTTTTGCACTATTTTATATCAGTAAATCATTTATAAACATATCTACAAGTGTTAAAGCAGACAGAGTAGGTGATAGACAGACAGACAGAAAGACAGCAAGCTGAGAGACAGATAGCACATAGCATAAAGACAAACAGTCAGACACAGATACAAAGCCAACTGACATCCAGCCATATGTGTGTCAATATGTTTATAAATGATTTACTGATGATAAATAGTGTAAAAGCAATGGTTTCCAAATGATGAACAAAATGAAGTTAAGTAAGAGTTATCAAGTGCAAAAAATGTATTAGAAAGTAGTTATTGTAAAGTGCTATCCAAAAGGCTATTTAATAAACCAGTGATGCACATTTATCTTATGACCATGAAATACTGGAGCGTGGCAAGGTAACAAGCTTCAGCTCTTTCTGGGCCTTCCTGCTGATCTGGCGTGATGGGAGAGCAGCTCTGTCACCTGAGCGTTTTTACACCTCACCTCTCCCGTCTGCTTTAGTATGTGTGCCTCATGCCAAACCTGACTAGCGAGCATATGGACCATTAGTATCTACTGTACTAGGCCGCGAGACCTGGGCGAGACCCGAGCGCTTAGCGTTCGCACGTTACACTGATGCGACGTGAGGGCAACGGGCCAGAGCTGGCACACCAGTTATACACCGCTGACATGAGGGAGGCTGACAGACAGAAAAATTACACCACGTTGCCATGATGGCAGCGGTGCCTCATGTGTATGTGTACGGTGTTATGAGACTGTTGTCTAGAGGGCTAAAGATAAGATCCATAGGAATCAAGGGTTGTCAAGCAGCAACATTATGTGCTGGTGCATTGTGTTTTTATTTTTAAAAGTGTCATTATTATTACTATTATTACTATTATCATTATTATTTATGTCTTGTTCTTTTGCAGACCGACATGAAAGAGAGAGCCGTAGTGTCAGTGTGTGAGTCAGTGTGTGTTGGTCTCAAGGTGTTTCTGATGCAACGGCTGAGAAACCAAAACTGTTTTCCTCTCCCTAAATCAATCCTGATCGCTTTGAGCCAAGGTAGTCATTTCCACCATCCGCTTTGTATTCAACACCCTCAATGACTTCCTGCCTTGTTGCTTTGTGTTTACCGCTGGGGTTGTGAAGGAGAGCGCTGTGACAAAGCAGAGACGTGTGAGCGGTGCCGCCCGCCAAAAGGAGAGACAAAAACGACCTCTATCAGTCTTGCCCGCTTGGCTCCAGCTCAGCTCAGCTCAGCTCAGCGCAGCTATCAAAGCTGATCTTGTAAGACATTGAAAGGTGTCTCCCCTTCTGGAAGGAATAATCCGTTTGAACCAGGGGTCGCGGGAGCCACTGATGGATGGGCCTGCACCGCCGGCACTTAATAACCTCTATCATACCAGCCGACCTCTGGAGCCTCACGCTGGGCACCAGTTTGTTTATGGGTGGTACCTCCGACACGCAAACCTGTGCAGAAATTCTGCTCGGCCTAATGGGCCGGACTGAGGAATTGGACTGTCAAGGCGGCGGTAAGGCCTCATTTTTCTCCACTGCCCATCGTTCAAACCCTCCTCCCCCTTACTCACCCCCCCCCCCCCCCCCACGCACACACTCCCAGACCAACCCAGCCCCCCTCCATCACCATCCCCAACCCCAACCCCATATACTCCACCAACTCCCTGCTCCACAATCATCTGTCAGCAAAGACAGAGCCCGCCAGAAAGGCATAGCAGAGGTGTGAGGGGGAGTGAAGGTGTCAATTATCATTACGTGGCCTGACAAAGCTGTACTTTCCACGTCGGAGGAAGCAGAGATGATGCTTCGGATCAGAGCACTTGGCCTACTGTGTCAGTCGCGGATTTGAGTTGGTGCCCTCCCATGGTAGTTTGGAAGTGGGTCAACCAAAGCTGCTGCTAACAGAGGAAACAGGGGAAAAAAGAAAAAAAGGGAGAGAGAGAGAAAGAGAGAGGAGGAGGAGGACAGAAAGAGAGAGAGAGAGAGAGAGAGAGAGAGAGAGACAGAGAGAGAGAGAGAGAGAGAGAGAGAGACAGAGAGAGAATGCGGGGGAAAAGTGTCTATATATGAGCTTTTGTCCTACTCATGAACATGTTATCCCAGGGACCTTTCTCTCACCCCTGTCAAGCAACAGAGGGAAATTAATTTCATCTTTCAAAAAGGCAATAGGGCGCTCCATACACAAGTAGAGCAACTGTGAAAGCATGAGAGGGAGAAATGAATGATCTGGTCGGCAAGGGCAATCATGAAGCAAAGAGGAATCTCCCGCTTATTAAGCCTTTGAAAATAATAATAATATATGTGAAGGATTCTTCTTGCTTCCAGACTGCGGTTGGCCAGCTCTCCATCCACTGTGATGTCCACTATTAATCAGGCCCTGCCACAGAGAGCCACTGATACTGCCCGGAGATAAGCTGTTTATTTATTGAAAGGGCCATTTAATTCTCCTTGATACGACATGCTGTCTGAGTTTGAACTGGAGCTGAGTTCCAGGACCTCATGGCCTAATTGTGTGTCAAGTACCCACTAGTGAGCGTGTTTGAGTGTGTGTGTGTGTGTGTGTGTGTGTGTGTGTGTGTGTGTGTGTGTGTGTGTGTGTGTGTGTGTGTGTGTGTGTGTGTGAATTTGTGCCTGTTTGTTGTGTGTGTTCTACGGTCTGTGGACATGACCATTAACAAACTCTAGCCATTTTTCACCAGCACTGCACTGTGGCCTTCGATAAAACATACAACTTGTATAAAAAGGATTTGACTAGTGGTGGGAGAACGTCCTTCACCAGGGTGTAATTCCAGGCACTCCACGTATTGTTGCCACTTGCAAGCATTTGTCATGTACTGAAGCAGAATCGATGTTAGCGGTGAGCATGTTTCTGGGCACGTTCAACCCCACAACCACACACACACACACACACACACAGATTGAGAAAAACAAGGTGGACTTACCATAAATTCCTGTGGATATGCACGGGAAGGCCTAGGGGGAGACAGACAGAGAATAGGCAGTCAGTGCTTGTTTAGAGATGACGGGCGTATTCCCAGTCAGTGCTCATATTTCAGGCGCAGGCAACAAGATTACTCATTTCTCCTTCCCAGCTAAAACAAGGGGGAATTTCTCCGGTCTGATATGTACCCCACAGCACTCTGAGCGTTCGCCGACCATATCCGTTCTCGTCTCTCTCGTTTCATTTCAATCTAGGCCCCTTGGCTAACACAGATAAATTTAACAAAATCAAACACAATAAAATCTTCCTCACAGCTTCTCCCATTCTGCACTGGCATCCATCTAATATGATTTTATTATTACGGGCGTTTCAGCAAAGCCTGATGGTGACACTGAGCTCCAATGCTGGCCCTGGCAGACTAAAGCAGAACAGGTGGGGCTGACTTTTTCCCTGGGATCTCATTAAATCCTGCGCAAAGCCTTGCAGAAATACTGATGACAACCACACATCCACCTTTGGCAACATCACAGCTATGTGCATATGTACGTGCGTGTGTGTGTGTGTGTGTGTGTGTGTGTGTGTGTGTGTGTGTGTGTGTGTGTGTGTGTGTGTGTGTGTGTGTTTGTGTGTACGCTCGCAAAGCAGCCTGTGGGCACATGGACATAGGGGAAGATGCAATGAACAGAAATTGTTATAAATTAAAATGTCAGTTCGGCAAGTTCTCAAAAGTTACATTCAGTCTTGTGGTTTATGCTTCAGAAGAACAACAGGGAGAAGAAAGTAGTGACCAACAAATGCATGGTCACAGCAAAAACATATGTCTAAAAATAAAGCTGTTGATATTCCACTCTCAGACTTCAAACAACTGCTTATATACCCATGGGAGGTAGGTATAACATGTACAGATATGGAGAGTTCTTGTGGAAAGCAACCTTCGTCTTAAAAATGAAAAGAAATGAAAAATGAAAGAGTATGTGGCCTGTGTGGACTGTATGGTTCAGTCAGGAAACTTCTGAAAGATGCCCTCACCACAAACCAAAAAAGAAAAAAAAAAACACAAATTCCCAACAGAGATTAATCTTCTTGAGCGCAACAAGATTCACGTTTGCACCTTGCATTCCCCATTGTGCAAAACAACTCCATAAAGAAAAGCGATGTTCGATTTAATTTCTAATTACTCAGCGCGCAAGATATTTCAAGAAGGGGCGTGCATCGGCTCTCAACTAGCGGTGAGCTAATTAAGCTGATAGTTGATTAAGTGGCGGCCGTATTTCAGCGCGTCGTTGGCCAGCGAGGCGCCAGCCTGCCTGTGGGAGCCGTACGTCACAGAGAGGGCGCTCGGTCCCCCAGCTCAGCACACAATAATTCCCCACTCATGAATATCATAACGACCACAGCAGCAGATCAATTTCGCCCGGCCTGCTTTGGACCGGACCGGACCGCTCCGATCAGGCCCGACCCAGCCCGCTCTGAGCTCCCACGCGTGGGGCCACACCCTGTGGCTCCTCTAATCTAAGTTTTTTAAATGTGTCAGGACCATGCTCAAATTGAAGGGGAACATGTCCCCCCCAATTATCCTAAATTCCATGAATAGATTGACAATGGAGGCCAGTGTTAAGAAGGATGATGACAGCGGGTTATGTAGGGCAGCTATAAATGCGCAGAGTGGCAAGACAAGTCAGTGAAAAGTTTCAGTGACATCAAACTCTTTATCTCACACTAATCCTGTAAGTAGGAACTGTACAATGCAGGGCGTTGGAAATTAAACAGTAAATCATTTCCTGATTATGCTTATTACCATCAGAATAAATCCTTTATGAATCTATAGTCGCTGGTGTCTGCCTTTTGTCCAAATTTAAGTTACCCAGTTGCCCTACGATCATAACCACACAACAAAACAAAGGCCAGTGAGACATAAGCCATGGGGCAGCTCACCATTTATTATTGTGATTAAAAACATCTAGAATTTGCAAGGACCATAGTTTACCATTTTTTCTTGGCCCTTTGTGGAGCTCCACTAAATGTCACAATAAGTTTAGTAAATCAACATATTGTGAATTTACTTATCGCTCCAAATGAAAGCCTTTTTGTGTAAGTGTGATGGTATTCCTTATGGGATATAGACATTTAATTATAGCCACTGCTTCCCATTTCATTTGTAAATGCAAGTAGCCTTTTACAGAGGACAGTTACATAATTCCAGCAGACAAAATGGTTTTCAATTATGCAGTGAAATCACCTGCTAATGTAGTCCTATGTACATTTTTAACATTGCAACTATAACTAAACCATTTTAAACTTTGCAGGAGATGCAAAAAAAAAAGCATAAAAAAGATTATAAAGTTTAGCATCCTATAATAGTTTTGGCTCTGCTGTAGATGTAGGACGCCAACGAGTCGAAACTAAAATCAAGAGTCCTTACTAGTTTGTAGCACAGACCTATTTTGCATTCATCTTTTTAAAGTATATTAATAAACAATAAAGAGGAAGAATTTATTCAGAGCTCGCATTCATCACCCGAAGCAGCTGAGTGCGTGCTTTAAGCTAGCATTCATCAAAAAGCTGTACCACGGTCCGGGCTGGAATTTAATAGCACGACAAATATAAAATTCCACTTCTGCTTTCCACTTTCATACCCATTTAGAGCACCGTACGAGCCGCACAGCATCCAACTGATGGGGAGGGAAGGGGGGTAGCATAAAAACTCAAGTGCAAGAGTGTAGCAGCTTGCCTTTGTTCTTTTTGACCAAGACAAGCATTGTTTAGTGACACCTTGAAACGTGTTAACAAGCATCTGTCAGAGGAATGTTTTCAAACATTTTCAAAAAGGCAAGCCTGACGGCACAAAAAAGTCTGCTTGTAATTGAGCTAATGCTTTGTTGACACGATTCCACTAGAAAACAAAGGTACAAAGGGAAAGCATGGATGTAATTTCAGATTAAAGCAGCACAAATCAAAGGCTGTTGCGGGTAAGGAAAAGATGAGATGAATGTTTCATGCAGAGGTACCATGAAAAAGCATACAAACTAAAAGGGGAGCCGAAAAGATACAAGTGGAAGATCTATTGCTGAGCTGTATCGACAGCCTCTTTCCTAGTAATGCCGTCCCTTTCACCCCCACGTCCTTTTTGATTCTTGGAGCGCATGCCAGGTTTCACTTTTCTTTCATTATGCTGGAGCTCCAGCTGTCAAGATCAATATTTCAGCCCTATCTTTTACTGAAGCCTTGACCTTTCCAGACATGCGTCTTTTCTCCCAAACACACACACACACACACACACAACACACACACACACACACACACACACACACACACACACACACACACACACACACACACACACACACACACAGAGCCAGACACACACATACACACACACATACATACACACACAGAGACAGACACACACGCACACATACACATACACACATACACACACACTGCAGCTGATAAAGCACAGAGCAAAGGAGAGGAGAAAAGAGGAGAGAGGGGCCATTTTGTTTTGTTTTTTAGGCCCCCCCTGTCCTCTCCACATCACACCTGTACCCTGTTCCTCAGAGTCAGGTGTGGACACACAGATGCACATGTACACTAGCAGGGCCAGCCCGAGGTCATTTCATAACTGGATTACTGTGCAGGGTTGTCCATCAAGATAAACCGTGTTGTGAACTCGTCCATGTGCCCTCATGAAATTAAGGCAAGTACAAATCCGTTGATCCACGCACCTCCATTCCAGACGCTTTCTCACAATCTTTTGATCCATCTGTGGCAAGCAGGAAACATCAAGCCTTTTATTTTGCTGGAATTAACTTGATTGACAGCAGCTGAGGTAGATTTTGGGAACATAGCTGTGTGTGTAGTGAGGACCAAAAAAAAAAAAAGTCAAACAACCTCTCATCTCTAAACCAAATACCACGCTTAAACTGTAAGACAAGGTTAATCCACTGACGAAAATAATAAGACATTTATGTGTTTGGAAAAAAATTGAAAAGAGACAGCTTAGCCTGGTATGGTAACCCATCCCCCTTCACTGTATCCTTTTCAGAGTCATAAAAAAATCTAATTTAGGAACATTAATAATAAAAAAAGAATTAGCTGTCAATCTCAATACAAGGAATCACTTTTTTTTCTTTTCCACAATGTATTCCTGCACTCAGTTCGAAAAAAAGAAATGACATACTAATCACACAAGGTTTGACAGCCTTTCCAGTAATTTGACACTCAGAGCCTTGGAATCTTTATAATGGAGGCAGATAAATTTACAGGAACTCTAGACTTGGATTCCTCACAAATGAACAACCCTTACATATTGCTTTTTTAACAGCAGGTCTCTGTACGTGATCCCTCTTGCAGCAGGTGTACTGGTGAGGCTAATTCACTAGGCGGTGTAGACTGCTACAGGGTGTGAGCTCTTAAATAGGTAATCAGTTCTCCATGCACTCCTACGTGTTCGTCTAGGTATACCTGTGCCGGGGTGAATGTCGCTAATTGGCTCTGATCGGGAAGTGGGCAGGTCATAAGGCTACAGTGCAATCAAATGGATGAGGGCCGTTTTAACCTCCGGGCAAACTGCCTTACATGAGTTAACACCTCACTAAAATCCATGAAACAAGACCTCCACACTAGCAGTGCATGTCTACGTGACCACTATCGAATACTGACAGCATACTTCAGTAATAAGCTTCCACTGAATTGAATAAAAATACATGGGAATTATACTATACCTCAGTAACACTTCACAATAAGGGTAAATATGCATTTACTAATGTTTTACCTGCTGTACAAATCACAGGAAGATAATGATTAGTATATGCATGAATCATTAAAAACTACACTTTGCATTAATGGTTAACACATACACATACACCAACAGAAATTGATCCACAATGGCAGATTCTAACCTACCGTGTAATTAACACCTCAATTCCTGGCGTTAGTTACTGATTACAGGTTACTGATACAACTGGTACTGGTTACTGATACAACAGTAATCCTTAACCGTGATTTAATAGCAAATCATGTACAGCTCAGTATGTGTTAAACATTAATGCATAGTGTAGGTTTTAATGATTGATGAATTTAGCAATCGCTAACTTTTTTGTGGTTTATACAGCAGTTAAAACAATAAATATATACTCATGTACTCTTATTGTAAAGTGTTACCGAAACACCTTTGTGTTGATACACTTTCTATGGATCTTAACCAACGTTTTAAGGTGTAATTTACATGGGCACATGGGAACAATTTCCACTTCTCAGCTTCAGGCCTAGCTGACTGAATATTGATCAAGGCAGATTTCAGGCCCAAGAGAGTCTGTTTTGCTTTCACTGTTCACTTCTAATAGAACTCCCAGCAGGCATCAAACATAAAAACACACTACAAAAAAAATTGTTGCAGAGTAAAGAGACAAAAAAAAAAAAAAAAACTCAAAAAAAAAAAAAAGAAAAAGAAAAAACATCACTCGCTGCTAAATATTAAATAATATACATCAAATATGTTTCATTATATTAACATCTCAGCAGCGAGTGAAATTCTGCAGCATGCAGGTTCTCCTGAGAGGATGTGGCCTATGGGACTGAGTCAGCACGAGCGAGGAATGGAGGGGACCGACCCGATTAAACCCCCCCTACACGGTTGCACCAACCCTGGCCGCTCGGATGCAATCTGTTTACATGTTACACAGATGTATTTATATGGAGGCCCCGAGTTAATTAACGTGGCTGACATTATTGCACTTCTCCCTGTGACTTACAATGCCAGGGCCCCGCTATTATTTCCAGCCTGTCAGTTCATTAGAGGGGAATCAGCACGTCTGGCCACGTGGGTGACACGAGCCCACGCCTGCCGCTTGTTTGGGCTTTATTTTCTTTGCTTAAGAAGCGTGGGGAAATTGGTCACTAGGGAAATTATGCTATTGCCACACGCTCCCACTTCATCAATCACCTCGCTTTAAAGTAGAACACCTTTCTTTTATTTTTTTTTCTCGCGGCACGTACGGGTTTTCAAACCCCACATAATGTATGGTACGCAAATCTACCTCTAATTACATGCACACACATGTGCCGTGGACACATCCACGGAAAAACAACACAGACGCGATGGAATCTCAATTACAAATGGCTCCTAAAGCAAAGAGAACAAATAGTGAAGATCAGTGATGCAGTTTAAAGCTCAACGAGGACAAATGAGATTCTGCTACCGAACCATACACACAGCTAGTGTAATCAACCTGTAAGGCAGGTAATGCCACCAGTAATAAAAATCATATAAACAAATAAAGAATTTTATTTATCGACAAAAAAAGGTACAGTTTGTGCTTCATGGTGTCGACCAGTGAACTCTAATGAGAGTCTTAAGATGCTTGCTTTCAATCCCCGCGTTGGTCCGTGTTGCTGTTAACTGCAGCAACACTGACAAATACTGGAGATACTCCTGCAGCCTCAGATGAATTGCGAGGGACTTCCTACATGCAGTGCGTGCAGCGACCTGGTTTAGGGAACGTGTTGTTCCGCTGCGGTCTCGGCGGCTTACATCCCTCCACTGCTCAGGACAGTGGCTGAGCCCCGCGGCTACCATGGGAACAAGCTGTGAGGAGCTCGGGAGGTGCCGACCCACTGCCCATAGCCTCCGAGTCTATTTGTTCACCAGGCCCCGTCATATAAATCACTCCAGCTCGGGAGCAGAGTCTGTGTAAATGAGACCCGCGCTGCATCACCCCTGCTACATCACCTCCAACAAAAAAAAGGGAAAAAAAGAAAAAAAAAAGGAGAGAAAATCCAGGACATTTTCAAGGGCTGATGTACCCTCAATTAAAGACGCTGCAAAGCGTGTCACCACAGAGTCACGCACAAAGTTTCCCATCGTAGAGCATTGCCAGGACCTTGATGCACTGTTACACATCCTGCCAGTGGCAGCCTTAAACAAATCACATGTTTCGGTCCAACTCCAAAGCAATCTTTACCTTCACTAAATAGAGAAGAAAGCAGTAAGAGAGCAGATTTGAAAGATTTGAAAGAAGGACACATGTCCTCATCTTACAAAAGTCTAGATAACAATAAAATTTCACCTGTAGATGCTCTCTTAAGATAGTAAAGGTGCTCTCTTTCTTTCTCTCTGTCTCTCTGTCTCTCTCTCTCTCTGTCTCTCTTTCCCTTTTTTCTACATTGATAACAATGGACTCAAAATAAGCACTAGCACTAACGCACCAGCAGAACAGAGCTACTGCCCAGAGAACAGAGACAGGGTGAGGGTAAGGCCAAAAAATACAGTTCATTTCCAGACAAATCTTTCACAGGAGTTTAAGTTTATGATAGTCGCAGTTGTAGACTGGTGGACACAAGATGCAATGATCAAACAATGAGGCTGTTATAAGGAGTATGTATACGTTAGGCTAGCTTTCTTTGTTACAGTGGATTTCCAATAGTAAACTGTAAATGACATTAGCCTCATTACTTAAAAGCCACACCTTGTCTATTTAAGGATTTCATTCTGCACTGCAGTAATACAAATGCGGACTTAGTATATTAGAAGAGGGAGTAATAAGCAAACAAAAAGAATAATAAACATACCAACTGTTAATTTACCTGAGCATCAATATGTAAAGGTAGCTGATCCCAGTGCAGTGGGAAGAGTTAATAAAATCTAATATTAGCGCCCAATCCCACAAAGAAAGAATAAAATACACCTAAAAGAGAATAAAAGAAACCTTAATGAAGAGGATTTTTTTGTTCTTAGTTCTAAAAAACAAACTGCATCTCCACCATAGTTTTGGCATTCACAGATACAGAAGTCATCTGATGACCTTCAAACAACCCCAAGGGAAACACTAAATGGAAACAGCGCTCTGAAAAAAACTTTCCATTAGCACAAGTGAACTCGTACCACAAGCCCATCAGAAACCCCATCGGCCTTCCTCTGGGCCTCATGAGGAGGCAAACAGATCCCAGAGGAAAGGCCTATATCTCCAGAAACAGCCAAATTCTATTCTCCCTGAGGAAATGCCCACATCTCCAGACAGAGCAATATTCTATTCTCACAGACCTCTCTGCCTTATATTAGCCCATGGCCACCACCTGGATGAATTAGACAGATAGGATACGCTCTTTGACAAGTCACTTCAAAGAGAGACAGACAGAGAGACACAGAGGGAGCGGAAGAGAGATAGATAGATAGAGAGAGAGAAAGAGAGAGAGATAGAGAGAAAGCGAGAGAGACAGACAGAGAGAAAGAGAGAGAGCAAGAGAGAGAGAAAGAGAGAGAGAGAAAGACAGACAAACAGAGAGAGCGAGAGAGAGAGAGAGAGAGAGAGCAACAATCTGTGGTTCATCATTAATATCAAGACAGCAGTCTTCCTGGAGCAATGCTAAGCTGTCATTACTGGAAATATTACTCGCTAAAAAATATTTTGGGCACATTCCACATCACTGCATCGGGCTGAATATATAATTATGAGGGTCTCTGAGAGAGAAAAAAAAGTCCACTGACCCTTCATGAATATTCACTATTCCCTGAAACTACATTTGCGAAGTCTATTATCTGAGAATTAAACCGTGATTATATTAAAGATTTAAAAAGCTTAACACAATTAGATGCTGTCTGTCACTGTGAATGGATCATTTTAAAGTAAGAAGCCTGCAAATTTGACTTAGTCTTAGTCTCTCGGCATGCATTGTTTAAAGAGCATGTTTTAACGCCATTACTTTTTCCTCTCTGCTACTTCTGTATCATATGTGTTAAGGTGATTTCATCTGTTGGAAATGCGTGGTGCTACACGAAGGTCACATAATCCTATAATACTAAAGCGCCTCTACCACAGAAAATCAGCGTAATGGTGTGATGTACTAAATTAACATCGAGATCAAGTTTTCATCTTGCTCTGGTGTGCACCCAAATACCTGCCCTTTGCCCACTAAATCATTGCTGTGCAAAACTCTCAGGAACAACTTATAACAAAATGGGAATATTTACACTCAAGGATGTGCTGACTTGTGTCAGATTCATTCAGTATCAATGAGGTGAACAGGTGATTCGACAAGGGGAAGCAACCCATCTCAGGCATACTAGGCAAGCTAGGCAAGCTAAGGCGGTAGAAGCTTGTAGAGTAAACACAGCCCTCAGCCTGTTGCGTACTGCATGTATATGCTAAATACTGCAGACAAGGCATTGTACAAGTCAGACTGTTGAGGTAAAATCCCATCACTGTCAATCTCCAATATCCTTCAACCCATGCTGTCAAGGTTCTAGTGTTTTCGCTTGCAGCCAACACGGCTCAAATTCCTGAAAGATACCTCAGACAGAAACTCCCTCATCTGGCCAGGGATGGGAGAAGGCAGAGGCGGGCTGAACTGAGACCGACCACCAGCTTATTGACCACACAGCTCATCCACTGGACCTGATTAGCAAGAAATGGGTGCTTTCACAGCCCAGTGCCTGCATTCATTTGTAATAGACCGTGAGAGACACTCAAACTGCTTTTTACTCCACAGTCTGGATGGACAAGAAAACTAACAGCTCTCACATTCAAAAAGCATACAACGCTAAAGCTTAATGTACATATTTTTTGTGTTTGTCATTCCTTTTACTCAGTTAAAAAACAAAAGCAACCCCATCACCAAAATCCCAGGTAATAGGCAGCCAAGGGAAACCAAAACAAAAACACACAGTGAACAATTTCTGTGTGTACCGCTGTCTGACTAGCTCCACATTCTGACTTATACTTGCCTCAATTTTTTGTTTGTTTTTTTTTTTTTTTCCACAGAGGAGCAATGCTTATTGTTTACCTCGACATTTACAGCACCACTCATTTTTAAAAAATGTATCAAAATGATTGCTTGGTTTGTACTGCAGACACACAGACAGCTTGTGCTGTTGCTATGACTATGGCGGTGTGTTTATGTGCAGGGGCCACAGAGAAAAGTCCCGAAACCTGACAGGCCCAAAGTAATCGTGCCCCAGCCACCATTGCGCAATCCTTTCTTTATTATAATCCGTCCGAATGAATCTAGCACCAGTCCTGAACTTTACATTGATTAAGATCGCTGCTCTGACATGCATCTAATGGTCTTATTAAATGTTTTATTATATTTATCATTAGAGGGGTGACATTATGAATTGAAGAGGGCACTGTGACTCAGGCGTTCAGAAGGTGTTGTTAAAAGGCAAGGGAGAGAAAGAAGGGGAAAAAAGGCCGAAATGAAATGTGTGGAATGACTAAATAGAAGAATCCTGCCACAGACAACCTTATGAAAAATTTAAGCACAGGAGGTGTAAGCAGTGCAATCCTTGCCAGGCACAGGCAATAGCGGATACAGCGCTCAAGCAAACAGAGGGACTGGGAAGACACTATGCCCTCTTCTGAAACAGCAGTGTTGATTAGCATGCATGAGGAGTGGGTTTTGTGCTTGCCCAGAAAGGTAAAGGTAGACAGGATCCTGAGATCAAAGGGTATGATCTCTAGAAGCTGAACTCTCCCATGTCAGCTGCACCTTCACATATTGAGCATAAACCCATTACACAATTCAAATATCTGTATTACAGATTATTTACTGTAATAAAAAAACCTACACTTCTATATTTTTAAAAGCTCAATAGTCTGTATTTTCAACTATGTATGGAATTGCGGTAATAGTTTCTAAACTAAATTTTACTAAATGTGGCACAAAATCATTTCTGTAAAACTTGGATTTGTAACAGCACTATCTTTTGGGAAAATACATAATTCTGTTATCACATAAAATAAATCCCATGATTAAATGGGTGAAAAAATATCCTGAATTATTTTCTATCATAAGTGAGAAAAAAAAATGATTCATGATCTACTCCAAATGAATAAAGAATTCTTCAGAGGTTAATCTAAATGAAGCATTAAATAGTAATGAGAGGCCCTTTCTCAAGTGACATTACATGCCTTTCCATCTATAAATCAACTTTACCAGCATATTTTATCACTGAGGGGACGAAGGGCCATCTTCTCGGCGTTCCAAGGCATAAGCCCCCCCTCTTACTCCCACGATCCCCCATCTGTGTAGGGCAACTAATTAAACACCCGCTCCTTTCAAGAAGTCCTTCAAGAGTTCAAAAGCTACATATCAAAGGAGGTTCAAAGGCAATCCTAAGCCAAAATGGTAAGGTGCAGGGTTATTATGCATAGGGAGGAGGAAAAAAAAGAAGGTGACTTGCCACCATGTATGAGTCTTTTGTCTTCTGAAAAAAGAGAAGAGAAAAAGGGAGAAAAAGAAGCAAAAAAAAAAACTACAATTGCACATAAGTGGAAAATGCTGCTGCTCTTATACAGTGGAATATTAATCTCTTTTTTTCCGTGGTGCCACTGTGAAACTCCTGTAAGACCAAGCACAGGCTCATTAGTTCCTGTGATATGATATTACTCAGCGGTAAGAAAATACGCTCAAAGCAGCTAAGAGGAGAAAACCTTTTTTCCTCCCCATCACCAGATCTGAGAGGATGATAATTGACTCTCATTATGACCTGTGTGCTCTAGCTAGGTAATGACTGCTGAACAGCGAAAGTCCTCTGTGACAAATAAAAAAGCTGGAATTACCCCTCCCCCATCACCTCCTCTCTTCCACACTTGCCCCCCCCCCCCCCCCCCCCCTTCACCCTCCTCCATATCCTGAAAGTTTCACCCTATCATTGCCTTCACTCCTTCTGCTTCATTACAGATGGGATGGAATGTGGCTCGTTATGTAGGTGTGTGTTATTACGTAAATGGAGGGCTGTAAGTACTTTAGTGGGGGGACGTGCTCCCGTGGTCTTTCCCTGCTGAGGTGTGGAGGAAGCGGCTGCAACTTAAGTAGCCAAAGGCTGAAGAAAATTCCACAGACAAAAGACATGCAACCACAGCTTTTCCCTCTCAATGACGGGACTCAGTAGCACTTTATTGTAACTACTTCCTAATAAGCATTTATTTTGAATTTGTTAACTCTTACTTAACGCTTTGTTCATCACTTGGTTAACACGTTTGCACTGTTTCTCATCAGTAAATCATTTCTAAACATATCTGCAAATGTAGATATCATGAGAGAAAACACTCTCCCTCGACTTAAAAAGGTGAGCCCATGGTTCTAATGCCATTCAGAGCCCATTCAGACTTATCAGTGTTTGTACACAGCCCTGCCTCTATAAATGGCAAACAGTCGTAGCAGCTTGGTCGAGCCATACATGGTTCCAGCCAATCACCACACACACTGCCAGAGCAGAGAAGGAAGGGGCGTGTTTGGATTGGCTGTTGAGCTCAAACATCAACGGCCTTTTGTGAAACCGAAGCCGAAATCGCGGACTGCATCTTTAACTAACAGAGCACGCTGACACTTGGCTGTGAGCCACGGTGGTTGTGCTTGGCTGAAAGGTGGAGCCGGAGTCACTAGGACAAGGTAACAGGAAAAGGGCATTATGTGGCCGGTTGCTGTTTCACCAGCGTGGTGATGAATGCAGCTGGACTGGATCCAGGGGTTGGAGGTGGTGACGGTGGGAGGGTGGTGGTGGTGGTGGGGTGGAGATATTTTTAGCTCATTCCCTGTGATACAGTGGGAGTGCGTGAGTGTGTGAGTGTGTGTGTGTGTGTGTGTGTGTATGTGGTGGGGGGGTTGTATTGAGAAAGGTTGGGTGCTGTGGGAGCATACCCACCAGAGAAGAGCTGATCCTCTCTGCTAATGCTAAATGTTGACATCACGGCAGTAGTGCGCAGACCACTATGCAGCCAACCATACCCCTCCAATCCACCCCACCCATTACAGGACCTGCACAAGATGTCTCATCTCTCCAAGCCTAGTTATTACAGTGAAATTGCGGGAATTAATAACAGGCAACGGTGGGGCTTCCATTGGAGCGGCCGGCCCACTCACTTATAAGAACCTGTGTGGAGAGGCAAGTCCGACTTATGAGATGTGGTTGTGTGGGCTGAGATAATTCACACAAATGCATAATGTAAAGCTCATAATCCATCTTCACTCCAATGTGCACATTTTCCTGAGGCTAGATATTACACTTTGGCAAATTAATCTAATCTTGTTTAAAAAGAACATTCCTGATTGTTCCTTTGGTTTCTAATGAGTATGAATATATAACAATGATTTCAGGTAGGGCCACCAATGTTTGCTCTGAGTGGGTAATTTTGCACAGTGGTGCCAAGAATAGGAATAAAAAGCAGGTTATGTTTGCAGAGATATTTTCTTACCCAATGAACAATATCATTAAAAGAGAGTTACAGTTCACTTAATTGAGTCAATATTGAAAAATAAAGTTTCATTTGAAGATGTGTGCCATGGTAGGTCTAAAGCCATATTACTACAAAAGGAGTGGCAATGGGATGATCCCAATACCTTTTCAAAGGCTTCATACACCAACTATATCAGACACAGTATTTACATGCAGGCTCACTGAAAAACGTACTAGCCCAGACTATACTTGACTTCAGTCAATATAAAGAACTGAATCCTGTCATGCACAAAAGCGATGTTGAGGCACAGCCCAAGAAAAAGGCTTTATCCTGACACATGAGACAGCGCTAGGCCGTTATGAATTGAGTGGCCATTCACTGAGGGGAAGATGGGTCTGCCAATCCTCTAAATCCTCTCTGAGCTGAGCTCCCTGTCTGGTGAAAACACACACACACACACACACACACACACACCCACACACCCACACACCCACACACACACACACACGTGGTATTTGTGTTTCAGTGCTGACATCAACAGCACAACAAAATAACACAATGAATATTAACAAAACTCAGGGTTGAACTCAGCAGTGCAACCCAATAGACAGCACTCCAGTGAAAAAAAAACAAAGCTATACTACCCTCCACCCCCTACACACACACACACACACATACACAGACACAAACACATTTGGACACACCACACAACCAGTTCTATCTTCTCCTCTAGAAATGTATAGAAAGGAAAATATATTATGCTGTCAGCAGCCTCACAGAGGTAAACAAGGCCAAACAGAACCCTAGTGGCCTAGCTCTCTGACTGAATTCCCAAGGACAGAACAGAAGACCGAGCCCCGTCATCGACCCCGGCGCTCCCTCATTCCACTGTCACTGGCCTGTCACTGTTAGTATATTCTTTCATTAAAGCACCTCCAAACAAACCCTGGCGAGCCAGAACAGACCTGGAGGTGGCTTGCGGGGGGTGAAATGTGTGGGAACCGGCACAGATCTCGACAGCTGCGTATGTATCTGTGTGTGCATGTATGTGCGTGTGTGTGTGTGCGTGTGTATGTGTGTGCGTGTGTGTGTGTGAAGGCCATGGGGCAGTTGCAGGCCCTCTCCCAACTGTGTAAGCACATAAATCTCAGCGTGCCCCGGGGTGGGAACCACCAGCACTAATTGACTGTAGAAGGATTAGGGGTCAGGGCCCGAGTAATATTAGCATTAATAAAGTTGATCCTTCAATGGAGCCAATCAGGTGCACCGCGGGTGGAAAGATCTCCGCTTACCGCCACCATGGCAGAAATATATTACTCTTCAATCCCCAGACACAAACACACTGAGACAGGGGAGCCACACATGGGCCTGAGCAATCGCACAGATGTACACACACACACAGACGCAGACACACACACACTCATGTACTCAGGCAGGCAAAAGGAAATTCATACATTTTAGCTGACAAAGGAAAAGACAAAAAGAAACCATAACAAACATGAAAGAGAAGGTAAGGGAAGACAAAGTAAGGGAAGGGAAGGGAAGGGAAGGGAAGGGAAGGGAAGGGAAGGGAAGGGAAGGGAAGGGAAGGGAAGGGAAGGGAAGAGAAGAGAAGAGAAGAGAAGAGAAGAGAAGAGAAGAGAAGAGAAGAGAAGAGAAGAGAAGAGAAGAGAAGAGAAGAGAAGAGAAGAGAAGAGAAGAGAAGAGAAGAGAAGAGAAGAGAAGAGAAGAGAAGAGAAGAGAAGAGAAGAGAAGAGAAGAGAAGAGAAGAGCGTAAGCTTACAAAGTGCAATAATGGCACATTTACATTGTCTCGGCCTTGGGCAGGAGCTGAAGGAAGCAGGCAGCAGTAGCAGCAGCGATGGCTGCGTCGCCTCCTTGGCCCAAGGACACAGCGGGCACAGAGGACACGCGCCAGGCCCCTGAGGGCCACGCTGGCACTTTGATCCTCCACCCCTGGCCCAACCCACCAGAGGCAGATTAGTTGAAGAAAAGTGTGGCAGCTCCTTTTGTGTGTACTTCCTCCTTAAAGCCAGCGGAGGAAAAAAAGGAACCACAAAAAAAAAAACGCCACCTTGGTCTAAAACGGCCACATTTTCATTTTTCCTCATATTGTGTCTATTTTTACAGAGGAACCTTCCACATTTTAAAGAGAGAGATCAAAGGGGAAGAGCAGCCGTTGATGAGCGTATAATGGGCTACTTTGAGGGAACAAACGCTTTAGTGAAATCCACACATAGCTCAAACTGCC
>CM050204.1:9442500-9452500 GCA_027475355.1 Coilia nasus | reverse complement strand
ACGGAGAAAGACAGAGAGCAAAAGACAGAGGGCAGGAGATAGAGCAGAGCAGGTAGATTGGGGAAAAAAAAGAGAGAGAGAAAAGTGGAGTGGAGTGGAGTGGAGGAGAGGAAAGGAGGAAAAAAAGAGCAAAAATGGGGTCTCTCAGTCTCCCTGAGATGGCGGTCGGTCTACCCAGCAGTGGTCATCATTAAGGTGGTTAATAGACCATGTCGCATCCAGGAAGTGACAAGCTGGGCCGGGTTGTGCTCAGGTACCCCGCGCGAGGGTCACCTTCAGGGGGCCACTGCCTTTAGCAGGTAGGGGTCAGCTGAAAGAGAGACACGGCGTGACACGGCGTGACACGGCGTGACACGGCGTGACCCCGCTCCGCTCCTCGGGATAGATGTCCAACACCATCCAAGTGGAACAGGGGTCCGTGACCCTCTCTGTTTTCCAATACCGGCCCACAAAAACAAGAGGGCAGGAAAGTAGTAGCCTGGTAAACCAGCCCCTCATACTTCATTTCATTTTGTACTGTGGGTCTGGAACAGAGACTTGTTGGAGGTGTGGACTCTGCTGAAGTTTAAAAAAAGTGCCTCTGCCTTTAACCCAATCGCTAACGCCTGGTCATCATGTATGCAATTAGCCTACCTACACACTACAATTCAAATGTAGCACAAAAGGTCAACGTCACGGGTAACGAACACACCCTCTGTTCGCTGATTGTATTGGTCTTGCTGGGACTTGCTAAATGACCCTCAAGAGATTCCGGTCCAGACCCTCTGTACAAAATGAAATGAAGTACGAGGGGCGGGTTTACCAGGCTAGGAAAGTAGTTGCTCCTGTGAAAACAGGCATTACACTTGAACAGGGGCTACTGCACTGAGTGACTGAAAAATGAAATCGTTCAGTTGCTTTACCATGACTGTTTATATTATTTACCGTATGGGTTTAACTTCTTTTAATTTTGTTTTTTTTTAACGATTTTAAAATTTTAAAGCCACCAAGAAATTTAAAGACAGCAATTGAAGGACATCATTATTTTCTGTCACGACAAGGTTATGTGGGCCAGAATAGTTTGTATAGGATGATAGCTTAAGTAATAAAGTCACGGAGCACAATGCACCTCTATTCCTCACCATTTTCGATGAGTCTCATTCATTTAGTCCAACAATGGAGATAGTCAAATGAAGAATCACTTTGACTCTCACACACACACGCACACGCTAGGCTGTGTGACTGTAATTAACTACGTAACGCTGGAAGAGGAGATGGCAGTTAACCCTTGCGTCGTCTTTAAGGTCAAAAATGACTTTCCACAAAGTCAAAGAGAAAATCTCCTTAGAAGTTTTCCAAGAGTTATCCCTTATACTCACAACATCTGTTATGAACGGCAGGTCGCTATTGCACGCACGAAAAAAGACCTGGGGTTTAAAATTTAATTAAGCAGCTTTATTTTAAGGCTTTAGTAAAGGCAGGTCATTTCTGACCCTTGGACCAAGGTTCAAAAAACAAGTGAGCGTGAAGAATGTTAAGACTAGACAAATATGACATCCTAGCATATGGCACACTGTTTCCACACACACACACACACACTGCTGGCAGACCTGCCTCATGAGCCTGGTGAACACACGTTTTTGGCAGCCTGCCTCATGTTTGTGACCATCACATGCTACATACAGCAGTCTCGGGACAATGGCTTGGCCGTCTGAGGCCTAATTCAAGGATTCAGTGAGTTTTATTTGTCTTATTTGAGATTTATTTTATTTGTTTTATATTACTGAGTTTTATTTAGCGGTGACAAGCTCACTGTGTCCATCCTATTACAGAGCATGGAAAAGGTGGGTTTGCTGAGAGGCAGTAAAATCCCAGTCTTTCACTGTGTGCTAATACTATGACTGGTAATATGGCTGACTGTTTGCAAGTAAAAATTGCAGAAAAAAGAGCTTTAGGCCATATATTTGCAGAGAGTACTGTCATGTGTTTTAACAATACGCTTTGTTATTACTGTGTTTAAAATAACAACTCCAGAAGGTTTTTGTAAACACATAAACAAAGACTCGCACTTCATTAGAAAACGTGTCATAAGCGGCTCAGCCCTGTGATTAAAACAGGTGTCAAAAACACCAGAGCTGTGAACAGCGTCAATGCAGACTTGAGATTAAACTCAGCAGCCTAAAAACCTCACAGCTCTCCAGGGAAATAAAGCAATACTGTGTAGAAAATGTGAAATCAAAACGGAGATTGTCAATTTATTGCCACACATCTTCTGATCGACAAGCTTATGAGAAATATCCATGGAGACTATGCTATTATTATTATTATTACTATTGTTAATATTATTGATGATGACGATGATGATGATGATAATGATGATGATGATAATGACAAAAAACAACAACAACAATAATGTTGATCAATAATTTTTGTAACCTGGCACCTCCCAAGTCACCTCAAAAAAACATTTACAGTGGTCCCTCGTTATTCGCGGGAGTTACATTCTAAAAATAACCCGCGATAGGCGAAATCCACGAAGTAGTCAGCTTTATTTTTTACAATTATTATAGATGTTTTAAGGCTGTAAAACCCCTCACTACACTTATACACTTTTCTCAGACAGGCAAAGTTCACACTTGCAAACATACAGCACTTCAGAGTCACACAGCTGACGGTGGAAGATTTATGTCAATTTTACAAGCTGAGCGCATTCTGTACTGTACAGGAGATTGCATGCACTAAAAAAATCAGCGAAACAGCGAGGCCACGAAACAGCGAGGCAGCGAAAGGTAAACCGCGATATAGCGAGGGACCACTGTATTATTATTATTATTATTATTATTATTATTATTATTATTATTATTATTATTATTATTATTATTATTATTATTATTATTATTATCATTATTATTATTATTATCCTGCATAATAGATGAACTGAAAGAACGGTTAGTGCTGTGCTGTGCTGTGGGGTCTTGATTGGCTGGCACTCCTGAGTGCCTGCTTGGCAACAGCCAGCAGAGGCTCAGAGCAGAGCAGCCCTTCCTTCCCCAGAGGACCTGCTTATCTGGGTCCGGACACAGGTGCTTTGCCAAATGAGAAACACCAGGGAGGTGGGCTTCAGGGGTGGTTCAGGGGTTGATGGGGCATCGTGTGAGTCCGCTCTCCACCCCCCCAACCCCCTCAACCCCCACCATCATGATCAGAACCCAGAACCCAGAACCACATGGGAATACGGAAACCCAAGGTCACAGGCACAGTGTACTGGCATACGCTGGCCTGATTGATTAGGTGTGTGAGGAAGAGAGCATCTGGAGATGGCGGCATAGGAGAGGGACTGGAGCAAGCGCCGTGTGGCTCCAAGGAGCACGATCTCTAAAGCATACAAGGAGGGCCCTTTGCCACTGGCTCAGCAGAATGCAAGAGCTCTTCTTAGAATAGGGTCGTTGACTTGACGACGCCTCATGATAGGAGAGTGGCTTAAAGGTGCAGTCTACAGTCTCTGGCAAACGTCTGTTGATATCTGACCTCATCAGGTCAATCACAGTACACCCCTCTACTCATCACCCCTTATGCAACACGCTGTCTGGCTGGAAGAGCGCATGGCTTGATACGAGGCAGGATTGTGAATGAACACTGCTGCATATGCGCGTGGGCCGCATACACTACATAAATAGCTACAAGTTACTGAGAAAGCAGCAAGTTACTGAATGTGACAAAATATGTAGTGGATTAGAACTGTGTACTGTGTCCTTTTTAAAAGGTCTTTTGGGCTCTTGCATGTACTGTATATCCAGCACAATAAGCATGCAGGGTATGCTCTCAACAACGCAAACAAAGGGCGACTGACAACAGTGGAGTCTGTTTGCACTTCTGGAAAACTTGTCCCAGAAAAGCTAATAATCTCAGAGTGGCAGGGCCCTGAGCGTACATTCTTTGCTGCATCGAGGCTTAGACTTCTAAAATGACATGCCTTTAAAATGTCAAACTCTAAGACACTGGGTCCTCTTCATAAGAGACTTCCATGAATATTGATGATGCATTAATTAACATCTAAATTTAGGCATCCATTTATTAATGACTGCACACACCTGTCTGGGGCTGAAAATGCATGACTTTAGTGTGCTAATTCAATTTCACAATAATGATGGATTGTGTCAAAGATAGCACCTTTGCCTTTTGCACACCCCACCCCCATATAAAGCAGGTTGTTTTTTAAAAAAGCTCTCTCTCTCTCTCTCTCTCTCTCTCTCTCTCTCTCTCTCTCTCTCTCTCTCTCTCTCTCTCTCTCTCTCTCTCTCTCTCTCTCTCTCTCTCTCTCTCTCTCTCTCTCTCTCTCTCTCTCTCTCTCTCTCTCTCTCTCTCTCTCTCTCTCTCTCTCTCTCTCTATATATATATATATATATATACATATACATATACATATACATATACATATACATATGTGTGTGTGTCTCCTCAGAGGATCAGGTGCACAGATCTCAAGGGGGTATTGTCTGCATTTTTCCGGCAGGAGTCCCAATCTAGGCTGCTTTCGGACATCCTTGATGAGAGAGAGAACCCTCTGGCCGGAGACCCACACACTTGACAGTAAGACCTGTAATCAGACGAGGGAGAGGAAGCATTCGAGAGTGGAGTACACTTACGGATGCAGGCACAGTATAAATAAAGCACTCTGGTAATCACTGGACATCGATGCTGCTGGACGGATGCTGTGAGCAAATCCTGCTCTTGGTGCTCTCAGATGTCATGTTACTGCACCGGATGATTAGCGGTAAAAATCGCCATTTAAGTAATGTAAAAAATCGGAGGTCTAGACAATGCTTCTAGCACTCTTCTAATGACTGGTAGAGTACAGAATCCAGTGCTGTGGTGTATGAAGGACATCTTTTTGCCAATTTAAAATACAACTGATATTGGATGAACATGGTTATTTTAAAAGACTATTTAGTGTAATGACATTCAGGTTGAGCTGCATGCAGAGAACTAATTTACAAAGAACTCATTTACCAGATTACAGAAATCATTGAAATTAGTTAGATTTGTAAAATGCTACACATGAAGACAACACGTCTGGCAAAGCAGACTGATGCAGCTTTAGGGTAAAAGGGAGAAAATGTTGGCACTGTAACACTTGGTAGGAAGAGGATTTAATGGCTATTTAGGAAATGAAGCGTGTATTAAGTTAGATTACTGTGCCTCTCACATTTTCCTTGGCCCGAGCCTTTACATCGAGACATGTGCCAGTTCCCATGGCGATAGGCCAAAACAATAATCACTCTCCGTACCGATTCACTGCGATCCATCCATCTCTGTCTGCAGTCTCTTTCTATGGAATTACAAACTCTTACCAAAAATCCCACCGCTTAATCAAGCAGCTGCTGCGGCTCACCTTCACTGCAGTGAATAAAGTGCTGGGAGAGAGAATGTGAAAAGCTGACACACGCAAACCCCTGACTGAGTTGCAGTCCTGCACCTGGCCTTTCAATTTTGAGTTCTGTCTGACATTGACGGCATCAAGGTTAATTCTCTGACAGAGAGAGAGAAATGGTTACGCAGCCAAATTACATGAGAAAATAATTATCCATGTAGTTTAAAATTATATAATGTGAACATGCCGTATAATTACTAATTATCTTTGACGACCTCAAGGTCTGTTAGTCCATTAAAAAGACATATATCTGTCCAAATGAACACTAAAGTCTGATTTAAGAATGAAACACACTTCCGTGAAAGGATATTTCCAAAAACACAGAGATGCTAAGTGTGTGCAGCTATATGATGATTGTGACCTTCCGAGGAAATATGATGTATATTTCCTGTCAAAAAGCTGTCCATAACCACAGGTTCTCACTATATGTCATTTATAATTACACTGTATGTCATCTTATTATTAATATCACTGGTTGTCGAGGAAGTATTGCAAACCACTTAGGAAAACTCTGTGAAACCTTGTCTTATAATTTGCTCTGACAAGAAACATTAGAGAACATTGGAGAACATTAGAAAAATCGCTTCAAAGAGCGACTCAACTGTGTTACAGAAATGAGAACAACAAACCTCCTGGCACACAAATGCTGTGATTCAGTCTACGGTCTCCCTCGGCAATCGACGAATATATTACAAGTTAATGTGTCTCTTCATAAATGCCTGGAAGGGGTGGGGGGTGCCTCGGGAATGTCTGCATAGACCTTGTTTGTGCCCGTTCAAAATTGCAAGTCAATCAGCATAGCGCGCAGGCATGGAGAGGTGGCACTCTCGTTAGCATTGACCTTGGGAGATAATAATGACACTAAAATGGTGGCGTGGTGTAACAGGTTTTTGATTAAAGAAATCACAGCGGCGAGCGTGAACATGGCGCTCTTCCCAAGGAGCAAAGCGCTGGGGCCTGGGGGAAGAGCAGCGCGTGTGTGATAAGAGGCCCCCACGACGCCCTCCCACACGCTCACACAAACACTCAAACACAGAATCTTTCTTCATTTTCCCTCCTCCTCGGTTTAATTTATCTCAACACGACACTGATTGTAGAACCCCTGTATTTTAACCCTCCTCTATTTGATATTCGTCTAGCACAACAGAACATTTTTCTGCATGCAAATCATCCTAAAGCTGCCTCCCCATAGTAAGAATGGTTGAAATGGATGGAATTCAAATGTTGTTGGTATCGAGTAACTCTTTTCTCTTCCCAAAACAGGAATTAGCACAATATAGCGCTGACAAGATCTGTGGTATTGGGTGCACTAACAAGGCCATGGTTGTGCCGAGAAGGATGTCAGCTTTGCGATAAAAAGCCTGTAACAAGATTGAAACTAATTTAATACTGTATTGTCAAACAAAAAGCACCAGGGCTCTATCTCAACGACGCCTGTCGGCGGAGAACAAAGACTGTGCTCTCTGTCCTCTTGGCGTTACGCTCCGAGCGCCGCATTCCTTCATCTCCAGCTCTGTCAACACCAACAAAATGGGCACCGAGCCACACAAATCACTCATCGCGCCTGTCCACCGGCCCCCCAGCAAATCATTTTGGGGGGAAATTCTAACAAGCAGCTGTAATTACCTGGCGGTTATTAAGTACGGCTAACATTTGATATCTTGGGTGGGGGAGGAAATCTAATAAGCATTGGTGTTCCGCGCACGAGTGAGCTTCAGCACCACTTGCCGACGCATAAATTACTGCGCATATGGAGCGGCCGTGTCGCAGGGTGTGTTGGAGCTGGCCAGGCCTTTAGCGGCGCGGCGGGAAGGCAATCTGTGAGCTGTGAGGTGTAAATACCGCACGCGGGCACCTGGCTTCTTCAGGACACATGCTGCCACGGGGAAACAGCCGTCTAGGAAGCTGGACTGGCGAGGAACTTTTGCTGGCAACATTAATCTTGGGTTATGGCCACTTGTCACGAGGGGGGCTACTGCAGTGAATGCGCACACACAGCTAAACATTGACTGTTTATAATTATGCTGATGCCATTTTGCTTGTGGTGTGGCTGTAGCTTAATATAGCAAAATAATGCACATCAAAACAGCTGTGCCATTATTAAAAAGAAAGAAAGAAAGAAAGAAAGAAAGAAAGAAAGAAAGAAAGAAAGAGGAAAATAATCAGTGGAATTCAAAACCTTATCGAACAGCTCTCACTTATTTTAAAAACTTCTAATGTGCATAAATATTTGGTCATACTTCAACACATACTCTCATATAAGTTAAAGATATACCACTACACGAGGATGACATAAATATAGTACAGTGTTTGTTTTAAACTAGCAATGGATCAAGCAAATGTCATGTGACACAATGGTATCAAGTAATTACAAAACATGAGCCCAAAACAGAGAAGGGAAAGAAATTTCACTGCAGTGAATTTTTCACATTTTTTTATTTGACTACCGCTCTCATCACCACAAAATTTCATTTAAATTGCTCTGGTCCTTGGCTGGTAAGTAACCCACTACCCAATAAGATTCCTACCAGATGGTGCACTTCAACTGTATAAACAGTGCCTGGTTATTATTATTATACTCCAACTTTGATGTCCTCAACTGTTTAAAATCAATTAAAAAAACCTAAACCTGGGCCTAAACCTCCACTACTACAATACTACAATCACTTGAAAAACATATGTCTACTTATGTACATACGTCTATAAACCAACATCTATAACTAATGGACCAACTCTTTGACAGATGGCAATCCTGCTGAAGTGGTAGCTAAACACAAATGAATAGGAGAGGAGAAAATGAACGGTTATAAACTGAAGACATAAATGTACTAATTACACATCCATCACAGCCCCGGTCCAAAATCAGTATGACCAGTGTTATTTAATGGCGACGCAGCGTTCTTGGAGATGCAGTGTCATGTTAAGCGTCATGCTTTGTGATTTTAATTAAACGCATTAAGAAGAATGTTTGAATTCATAGGACCTCATTACTATTGATTTAATAATAATTAAAATATCCATCTGCAGGGTAATAAATTGAAAAGTCCGCCCATGCGTAACTGAGCGGAAGTGAGAGTGAGGGATTAGAAAAGGGTTGAACTGGGTGGAGAACTTAAAAAAAAAAAAAAAAAAAAAAAATCTCTCTCTCTCTTTTTATTCTTTTTTTCCTGGGGAGGGGGGTAACACAGCAAGTATTTGCTCTGCTTCATAAGTACCTCCTGCTTATCCAATCAAATTTCTGGAATCTAGATGTTCCCTCCCACTGCTCAGGCCTCGAAGAAGGTGACAGGAGGATCGAAGATTTCAACATGATGCCAGCAGTAACTTCAGCAACAGGGAGGCATCAATAATGAAAGGCCAGCATGTGAATTTGTGTGTGTGTGTTTGTTTGTGTGTGTGTGTGTGTGTGTGTCACAGAGAGAGAGAGAGACAGAGAGAGAAAGAGACTGACACACACACAATAACGAGACAAAAAACGAGAGAAAAAATGTGTACGCATGTGTGGATTTATGTGTTCATCATTGTGGGTGTTGGGGACGGGAATTGATTAAACATGACGTGTGTGTCTGTGTGTGTGTCTGTGTGTTTGAGAAGCAGAGACAGACAACAACAGCCCAGTCCAGATCCACTGGTGTATAAACACTCTGCTGGACTGCTTCTGTCTGCTAATTAGCCGTAATGATGTAAACAAGAGCTCGTCCCGACAAACTGGCCTGCAAGCGGACAGCAATCTGCTTCAACAGTCGCCATGAGACACGAGCGCTCGCCTCTCTCTCTCTCTCTCTCTCTCTCTCTCTCTCTCTCTCTCTCTCTCTCCGCACTGGAGCTGAGACTCAGACAAGACAGAGCTTAGGGGGCCCACTTGAGCAGGGGGCCCCCTCATACCATTTCTCATTAAGCCCTTTCTTCATTTGCCCCTGTGGAACCAGAGATGTAGCCGTTTTAGGCATCTCCAGCCTAGACACACAGTCAGCGGTGAACATGCCCCGGGGGGTAAGGATCTGCTGGCATCAAGGGCCTGCTTCGCTGCGGCTGCGGATTAGTCGTGTACTGTCTATACATTCATATAAGGCAGCAAATTGGTTCCAAGGTGAAATCCAGACATAGTTTTAAAGCTTTGTATCAGGTTGGAGATGAGCTGGATAATGAAAAGAAAAGCACGTGCACAGATAATGATGGCACATGTGCGACAGGTGAGCGCACCTGCCCATGGCAAAAACATTTTGATCCATTTTGCTTTTTTCGCTCCAGATGGGCCTTTCAGGAACACATCATTTGATTGTGCGTTAGATACTGAGAGGCAATTACACCGCAACAATGACCTAGCGCTCAGCCGGCATCGCTTTTTGTCCAATCCTCCATTTATTGGACCCATTCTCTCGACAGGCCTACGTGGAAAAGCCAGGAGACCATGATATGACAAAGTACATATTCCTTCACATCTTTACAATGTCATTGTGAGCCACAGAGGAACAATCAAACAGACGTTTTGTTCGGGGATATGCCACATTCTCTGGGTATGTTTAATTAATGCTACCTCATTGTGGAGCGCTGCTCTCTCGGTGCACTGCCGGGATCAGCGTCTTTAAT
>CM050204.1:9400000-9440000 GCA_027475355.1 Coilia nasus | reverse complement strand
TAGCTGTTGTTATTAAACCAAGGAGGCATTATTATGTATGTAATATGCACATAATTCCTGGTGAAAGACAAAGTGGGATGCTTCTGATAAACTGATCCCTCTCCAATGCATAATGACTGCATTCTACATCAGATAAAACCTGGGTGACAAAACCCATGGGGAGGTCTTGTAGAATTAGAGCCATAATTAGAGGCAAAACATGAAATGATTAAAACATATAGCGCAATATTATTTAATAATATTACAAGACATTTATTTTGTATTCTGTGAAAACAGGACCAATTTTTGTCTTTATGAATTAAATCAGTTTCATTAAATAGCTGTTTCTGCATTAAAGTAGACTAGGTGTGGTTCTTTACACTGCTAGAAATGGCAATAGAACTGTAATGAACACTAAACTCTGCCAGGGAAACCACAAACACACACACACACACACACACACACACACACACACACACACACACACACACACACTCACTCACTCACTCACTCACTCACTCACTCACTCACGCCTATCCTATTTGTGAGGGTGTGGGGATTGACAAGACCTAGCTTAATATGTCGCCCAAAATACACATATTTCACATATTTATATTACTGCACAGTTTCCAAATACGTAGATGTGAGCTCTATAGTCAGGGAGAGTCATATTTGCTTAGTTTTGCCCTATGGAGATTGCTTTAACAGTCCTGATCGATGATTAACTGACAGGGCCTGCTTTTGCTTTCTAAAATCTGCATGATGAACACATAAATAAAGGCCTCACAGCTTCTGAACTAGCAATGTGGGGAACACTAAGAAACAAACAACAATATAAGTAGTCGATCAAATGGTAATTTTTCAGCCATCTTTCACAAAGTCTGCTCAAATCTGAAGAAAATATACATCATTTATCAAGAAGCATACATTATTAGCTTTTTTGGCTGTGAGCTAGAGCTATTTTTAATGCCAAATAGAAACACTGAGTAGAGCTACCCACATAATTCTTAGTCTCCTAACTGAATCTAAGACATTCTTTCTTGTCATTTATGTGTCAAGTCTGAAGTAAGAGTTTCCAAGTAAATGAATAAAAATAATGTAGAGGTCAACTTTTCATCTGGCTTTTATGTTGAGCATTTCCCCAAAACAACAAAAAATAGATATGTCACAGCGCTAGCAAAGAAGGAAAATATTAAGAGCAACTTGGGGCACATATCATAACAAAAATATTGAAGGATATTTGGACGGACACTCAATGTTATCATACTGCATCATTCATCATGCATTCAGTAGGCGTCCGGCATTTTTTCAGCAGGCAATTTGTGGTTACCCGTTCAGTACAGTGTGCAAGCTAGTGTTATGACTGAAAAACACTTTAGTTGCTCGCTGGAAGCCGGGAGAAAGGCCACTAAACATAGCCCCAGGCCATGCCACTGTGCAGAAACACAGCCGGCGACCGAAACGTCAACCCACTGCACATTCACTAAAAATATCCTAATGACAGAAGCGTTTTGGAGAGTACCAAACTGGGGTCCGTTGCGGTCGCAATAAAAACCGGCATTCTGTTTTTCCCATGAGCCCATTAGTGGGTGATCAAAGCCGCTCGACGTACTTTAGCTTCCTGGGGCCACCGCAACGAGAAGCAGCTTCATTGTCACGTCATTTGTTTCACCAAAAGTTTCTTTTTTTTCCTCCCCTCCCCTCAAGAGGCTGCTAAGGGCCAAGCACTCTCTTCAAAACTCAAGGGCACGTAATTTAATAATCGACATCAAATGGCGAGTAATAACCAAAATAAATCCATTTGAATTTTAAGATGATAATGATGTTTTGAGTAAACATCATTATTTCATTTTGTGAGAGGTCAGCGGCAGAGGCCATGTTGTGAACATCGAGATGAAACGGCAAAGGGAGGTCAATGGTTTCCAGATGGTGATCTCTCTTCAACACACACAACTTGTTGTTCGTTGACTGTCTTTTTTTTGTGTTTTTTTTTTTTTTTTTTCAGGGGGGGTGAATAGGTCTGCCTGGCATGGATCTGACACCCCTCCACCTTTTTCTGTTTTACTTCCCAGGAACAATCCAATCTTCAGATGCCCAGGACCCCTATGGAGTACAGAACTAAACCAGACCTGCAGTTGATTCTAATGAGGCTGTGGCAGAAGCTGACCTTAAAACCGAGAACGAGTGCAAACGCTCTGCTTTTCCACGTGGATTTAAAACAAAACAACATATAATACTATGTAATTCATACTATCTATCCTGGCTTCCGCAGTTAGGGGAGAAATTCCAGACAAGTGTCTTTTAGTGACCCTCCACCAACTGCTCACTTACGGCCTACAAGTTCCAAGGTTTAATCTCCAGAGGGGATTCCACAGTCGTTCCACAGCATACCCCTAGGGCCAAGTTTAAAGCCATCCACAGCCTTCGGAGCTCTTGTCTGTTCATTTCCTCTGCCTTATATGGTCTGGGGGGCTGGAGAGTATTGAGTTTCCTGACATACTGTACCCCACGGTTTTAAAGAAGAAGAAGAAGAAGAAAAAGAAGGAGAAGAAGGAGAAGAAAAAGAAAAGTGTAGCCCTGCTCCATATATCAGGGGAGCTGAGATGCAACTATTTATTGTGTCCTGGGTTGAGCTAATATTGACAGTCTGTTGGGAGAGGGTCTCCTAGCCAATCGACCGGGCAGAGACAGTATTATTACCACAATCCATTTTCAATCTGAATCTGGCGGGCTCGAGCCCCCGCCCCTCCTCTCCCGCTGTTCCACTCTGCAGGAAACCTGCTCGAATATGAGGTCTGATGAAGGGTGATTATTTTTTTTGCCTTTAAAAAGAGCTTCTCAGGTCACTGTTCCATCACGTCATGATGAGTAGCCCCCGCTGCTGCTTGGGTTGTTGAGATATGTGGTACGCCTGTGAATTTTTTTTTTTTTTTTTTTTGTGGCTTTGCCAGCACATGGCCAGTGTGTCCCACTCCGAGCCCCTGGTTCCCACAATTCCCCTGGCTGGCGTTCCGGAGCATGGTTAGCGGTGGCAGTGTCCTCAGCGAGAGGGCCGCGGTCACATGCTGCTCTGCTGTGCCTCGGGGGCTGTGACAGATTGCTCACTTGGCCTGGACGAGGAGGAGGAGGAGGAGGAAGGGAGGGAGGGAGGGAGGGAGGGGTGGTTGGCTAGAGTTGGAGTCACCTCTGGGCTCGACTGGAGCACTGGGACTACTCCCCAGAGGACACACACAAACACACACACAGAAACACACACACACACACACACACACACACACACACACACACACACACACACACAAACCCCAGCATATCCATACCTACTGTTATAAACTCATGGAAACATTCACACAAACATAAAAGCGTATAATCGCTCCTCTTACTCTAACATATACACCTGGAATGTCAAACACACACACACACACACACACACACACACACACACACACACACACACACACACACACACAGGACACACAAAGTAACCAGTTGGAAAGGTCACATTCACACTTGTGCACAGTAAGTGAGTCTTCACACATTAAATGCAGACTTGAGAGAAAAACTCCACCTGCCCTCACACACACACACACACACACACACACACACACACACACACACACACACCACACACCACACACACCACACACACCACACACGCCACACACACCGACACAGTTCCATAGGCGGGGGAGAAGAGCAGATAATATCTTATCTCCTTCTCTCTCTCTCTCCTAAAAAAAACACTTGACCGTGGCGCTGCTTGCTAAATATGGAGCAGAGCAAAACACACAGGCTGGACAGAGACAAACCGAGCACGCTCACACACTTCTGCTCTCGCGCCGTGGAACTGAACCGCATTCGCAGGGGTTAAGCATGCTGCTTCTTGGCTCCAGGAGCTCGTCGTTTTTTGTATGACGCACATCCTTCAGCGGAGCCTTTCTGCGGAGCCCAGCGCTGACAGGCCAAACTAATGCATGCATTCCCAGCATCTCCGCACAACATTACTCATCACTATGTACATGAGAAAACTTTGGGAGAAAAAAAGGAAAATTTTATCGCATCCAAAGGTAATTCAATGTGATCATTGCTCCTCTGGTTATTAATGATTATTAAAGGCACAGTAGAGGGACCGAGGACCGTTATCAATTTTCTCCCTTTTTCCCCCAGCTCATAAAACTGGGAAAAACACCACAGAGAAACTGGTGTAAATCCTAGCTGGAAATGAAGGCCACTGTTTCTGGCTGAAAAAAAAATATATATGGTGGATTTTTATGCTCCACCGCTGGGCTGAAACACAGGCCTAGACACAATATTATCATTAAAAGTAGTTTCCAGTTTTTTTTATGTTTTCAAAAGTAGAAGGCAATGACTTTTCTCTGCTTTTTTATATAAAAAAAAACCATATAAATCGCAAGTCACTATCTCTTTGAAGCGATGGCGGGGAATTAGACTTGGCAGTTAATGTGCAGCCCAGCACGTGTCTGTGGCACTCTTACCCCGAGGGCTTGCTTTGGGCTCTCGAGTGTGGGGATTAAGCAGCATGCTCCTCCTCTTTCAATCTTTTATGCGCACATTTATTTTGCTTCTCTCCCTCTCTCTCTCTCTTGTTGTCCTTTTCTCTCTCTCTGTCGTTCTCCTCCTCCTCTCTCTCTCTCTCCCTCACTTCCATTTGTGTTGTTTTGCCTTGGATCCCTTTGTAATGCTCTGAAATCCCCATTAGGGAGTCAACCCTCTGGTGTCTCCAAACGCAGCACACACATACACAGAGAGACATCCACACACACACACACACACACACACACGCACACACACACACACACACACACACACACGCACACACACACACAGACACACACACACACACACACACACACACACAGACACACACACACACACACACAGACACACACACACACACACACACACACACACACACACACACACAAACACACACACACACACCATTCCCAGTATGGCTCTCTGGCTGGGTGCCCCCCGGCTCTCCTCGTCTACCGTTGCCTGCTGACAAGCTTAGTGGTAAGCTTGCAGCTGAGAGCCTGGCACTGGCCATCCAGACTTCCTGCTCGACGCTCTCACCGGAGAGAGGAGGAAGGAGAGAAGAAGCAAGAACACAAGGAGGAAGATCAGGAGGAAGGTGAGGAGGAGGAGGAGGAGGAGGAGGAGGAGGACGAAGAGGCAAAAGGAAGAGAGGGAAGAGTACAGGACATGAAGGACTGCAGAGGCAAGGGAGATGTGGTAAGCAGAGGAGAGGAGATAGTTGCACAGAGGAGAGGAGAGGAAAAGAGACAAGAGGAGAAGAGGAGAAAAGAAGAGGAGGAGAAGTGGTCAACAGAGAAGAGCAGAGGAGAAGAGGAAAAGTGTTGAAGAGAGGAGAGGAGAGGAGAGAAGAGGAGAGGAGAGGAGAGGAAAGGAGAGGAGAGGAGAAGAAGTGGTGAAAAGAGAAGAGGAGAGGAGAGGTGAGGAGATGAGAGGAGAAAAGAGGAGGGGAAGTGGGGGAAAGAGGAGAGGAGTTCAGAGCAGAGGAGAGGAGAGGAGAGGAGGAGAAATGGGAAAGAGAGGAGAGGAGAGGATTTCAGCGCAGAAGAGAAGAGAGGAGGAGAAATGGTGAAGAGAGAAGAGGAGAGGATTTCAGAGGAGAAGAGAGGAGAGGAGGAGAAATGGGAAAGAGAGGAGAGGATTTCAGAGGAGAGGAGAGGAGGAGAAATGGAAAGAGAGGAGAGGAGAGGATTTCAGCGCAGAAGAAAAGAGAGGAGGAGAAATGGTGAAGAGAGAAGAGGATTTCAGAGCAGAGGAGAGGAGAGGAGGAGAAGTGGTGAAGAGAGGACAGCAGAAGAGAGAAGGAGAGAAGAGAGGAGATGAAAGAGTTGTAAAGAGTTGAGGAGAGCAGAGGAGAAGAGAGTTGAGGAGAGATGTGCTACCCCAGCACACATGAGCACGTAGCTCAGATCCTCCTCTTCTTCTCCCTCCACTGCCCTCCTAGGGGGTAAGTTTGGGGGGTATAAATGGGCCGGAGCAGAGCGTAACACCGCAGCTCGTTTCGCAGGTGGCTGCCAGGCCAATCAGAGCGCTCCCTGCTGTTTTCACAGGGCCACCTCAATCCACAGCAGCTGTCAAAATACTTCCTGCGAAAGCCCGGGCTTCGCTCAGAGTGAAAACAAAGCCGTGTTTTTCATAAATATATGAATTATTGAATAAATAAATGAAGAAGGGGGAAAACTAAACAAATCTCTGGAATGTGTGCCTGAAACAAAGTCCGGTGCTGCTACGCCGAGCAGAGCAGAGGATGAGGGAAGAAAAACAAAACCAACAATTTTTTTTTTTTTTTTTTTTTTTTTTAAATCAGGATCCTGTGCCTTTTTCCTTCCGAAGGCCCCGTCTGGGCCCTAATGAGGTCCTGCGTGAGGGAGTCAGCGTTATCCTTCAGCACGTGCCCTGCGGCTCACCAAGCACTAATAACCCCTCAGTTTACCGGTACGGGCGCGGCGGAAAAAAACTTTTTCAGACTAAAACCTCGGCCCTTGCTCAGGCCAGTGTGCTCTTGCTCTTTTCTCCTGGATCACATTTCAACCCTCTACTGCCACACCTAACGCCCCCTCAGCCCCCCCCCCCCCCCCCTCAGCCCCAACCCAAATGCATTCTCACAATGAGAGAGTACAGTACGGTAATGTAGAAGGTGCACTATCCTGTAAGCAGTCAACTTCACCTGACACCCAGGTTAAGCCCATATACTGACAGTAGAAATAGTTGCCACAGTCAGTGGGCACAGGGACAAATTTGTGTGCTATATATGTTGAGCATTCTCTGCTCCATGCTATTAGGTGAACGATGGACACTAGGTATCGTCACCCCGTACACACCCACCCGTCATCCTCACTTTTTTTCCCAAACGGAGTTCAATCTCTCCCGCTCCTTCTGGCCAGGGCCGGGGTGGATTAAAGCAGATTCATAACTCATGTGGACCAGATGGTAGGGAGCGCGCAGAGGAGAGGAGAGAGGGCCAGCAGCTGGACGAGAGTGCCATCAGACTGGAGCTTGGGCCGCCTCGGCCAAAACTCCTGGTCTCCGGCCAGCTTCATTAAGGCTCCCTGCGCGCCAGGCCCCCCACACCACTTGAGCTGTCGCCACTTGCTGCCAGCGTGGGGGAAACACTGTGGTCACAGGTGACATTTGCAGAGTTATATCTCCCTTTTAGCAAATGAGGGCATTTCAATGACGGGCCTTGGCTGCAACGCCTCGCTCAAGTTTCTTTTTTTATTTTCTGACGCTTATTTGGCGCACAAACTCGAGTCATTATGTGCCTGTCCCTGCCTGAAAATGAGGAGAGATGACAGCTGTGCCTAACTATGATGGCGTCTGTCACCAGCTTCAGCATTTTCATACTAATCATCAAGCCATCAACTCCAATATGTTTGGGAAGGAAAGGTGCACTTTTGTGCCTGGTTGTATAGCATAACAATCACACTTAGCTGGATCCAGTTCCAGCACAGAGCCTGCATACCTGCACACCAGTGTTTATCCTGATGTCTTGCCCTCAGTTAGAAAAGCAGTGGAGCAGTGCTTTTTAAATAATAAAACTTTGCATAGACAATATTTCTATGTGTCTCGTTTCTAAAAACAGATATAGCCTGCATTTTTAGTCTGGAGGAGGGATATGGTTGTCTGCTTTCTGCATCTGAACAAAAGTGATATTACTCACAAGAATCTTTTCAAATTGTTTTTGCAAACTTAATAGCATTTTCAGTTTTGACAGGACCATACTGAGACATGATAAATATCTATACCATTATGAAAACATGCCCTGGAAAACTTTACTTTTTTGATTGTGGAGGCTGCCTACGGAGACTGACTTTTTTCTGGTGAAACTCAGATTCTTCAGTTTGAGATTATTTGAGCAGCAAATAGAATCAAGGCTCGAGAACAACATGACACACTAACAGGCAAGAGAAAGAGAGAAAGAGAGAGACAGAGAAAGAAAGAGAGAGAGAGAGAGAGAGAGAGAGAGAGAGAGAGAGAGAGACAGAGACAGGCAGACAGACAGAACAGAGTTTTGAACAAAGTGTCAAATAAGGAAATAAAAACTTCACTCACCACAGAGCGCAAGCCATTCTCCTTGACCAGCTGCAGAGAGTTTTTGTAGCAAGCCTCAAGGTCCTCTCTCTGGGAAGAGCCCACGAGTCCTCTGGCTATGGGTCCCACTGTGTGAATCACATCTGCCAGACAACAAAACACACGGCGGACTTATTTAGACCCTTTTAAAAGTGCACCATTTATATTGCTAGGAATATAAAGTACAGACTGCAATGGAAATGAATGCCAAAACCTGTAAGAACAGACATCTGGTTCCAGACCACGCAAAGAGTGACATGGACAAACTGGCAAAGGCAATTGAAACCCACAGGGGCACAACACAGCAAATAGTCCTTTAGTTTTATTCCTTTACTTTGTTGAAATACATTGTTAAATCACTCTAAGAGATTTGTGAAGGTTGAAGATACTGGACCACTGGCCCAGACACTCGGCTAATCTCTGAGGATTCTAAGGCTTCGCTTTTCATATTCAGAAAATATTGCCTTGAAACGAAAACAAGAATCCAGTTTGTCTTCACAATGGGAGGACAGGGACATTTTTAACAACCCCGCTGCCTAAAATGAGCACATTTATTCAGTTAATGAAATTGCGAAGTAGATAGAAAATCAATTACATGACTCTTTTATCCTATCTCGTCAAACATCCCTATCTCTGCTCGGCCTTGCTCTAGTCACGCATGCACCGAGAGCCGCTGTCAATCACCGCTCTCCTTGTCGGAGTCGGCCAGACAGAGGAATGTAGTGCGCTTTAATAGAATCACGACAGTGATGACAGGAAAATAAGAGGAAGGTAAGCAATGATTTGACGAAGAAATAATGCGCCCTTTCTGCTAGTCTCCTTCAGGCCTTGGGGCGGGGAGCAGGAGGCTGTTAAACAATAATAAACAGGGTGCCTCAGTCATCACTCCTGACCCTCTTACAGCTATACATCAAGTGTATGCATAATCATACACACACACACACACACACACACACACACACACACACACACACACACACACGCACATACACGCATATACACGACCCCACACATACACACACACACCTAAACCATAAACACAGACCCACAGGTACATATATATGCAGTGCAGGCACACTCACACACACACACATATGTGTATACACACTGGCTCACACACACACTGGACCAACACCGTGTGTCCGACAGCATCCCTGTTTGCCGGTGTCGGTGATCTGTCTCGGACAAGGCACTGTTAAAAGGGAAAGGCTGCGGGAGTGAGAGAAATATAAAGACGGAGAGGGAGAAGGGTATCTGCTTATTGCCCTTCTGAATAAAAGCTCTCTCAATTATTAATGTGTTTTCCCCACATTTCTTTTCCTTTCACAAGCAACAAGATGGGTTTCAGTCAACCATGAAAGCATACATACAATAGCTTTTGCTACACACAGCAAACACAGGCATGGGTGCGCACGCACACACACACACACACACACATAAGCAATTGTAATACAAGATGAGGAAGGTGTCGAATGATATGAAAAACATAAATAAAATTTATGAATATTGCACATATGTCATTAGAATTCCTTCAATAACTTTATTGCCTCTTAGCTATTTTATGCCATAATAAGCCAGGACTCATTAACTTGGAATTTCTGTCATCAAATAACCAGTTATGCTGATTCAAATATTAAATTCTGTTAAAAATACATCTAGAAAATTCATTTGAAAGAAAGACAATTGGGAAACTTGAGTGTTTTACTTCCTTTCTGCACTTAGGCCTAAGCACAAGCACAGTGAAAAGAAATATTTTGCAGTGTATTGCATTGTCTGACCTCAAGCTGTACTGCTCTTGATTATCCAGGAATCTCCGTAAATCTGCTAATGCTCATGTTACTATTTTCTGCTATGCGTTCGGCACCCAAAAGGGCGGTCACGAGGCGAAGGCAGTGAGTTTAGATGTAATCTTTACCAATGCTGGGATGCGGTGTATTATTATTACTACTTTTTTTTTTTCTTTTTTTTTTGCGATACAAATGGTGCTTAACGCAGCACTTTTCCTGGGCGGGCAGGCAGGCAGGCAGACAGGCAGGCAAGCAGGCGGGCAGACACGGTGTGTTCCCTGCTCTGTGGAGGTTGGACACTAATGGCTGTGAGCCACACTGAGGCGTCTACTCCAGCTGGCCCGGGCCAGAGCACAGCCGAAATAGCCGAGTACAGCGTACTGGCGAATTAAGGCCAGAGTCCGCTTGTTTTTCATGTGTAACTATAACTAATGCGATGCCACACGGCCGTAGCACAGCAGCAACATGCCAATTAGTGTGTGCCTGAAGTGGCATGGTGGACCACAGGTTAATTTATGAGGAAAAGCCCTGGTCTTTGCTCATCATAAGGAGCTGTGCCTCTAACCAAGCTGAGCTCTCCCTTTCTCTCGCTCTCTCTCTCTCTAATAACAATATCATTATTACCAGCATATACATGGTGTCCTGGAAAAGAACCAGGAGCTTGGAAAGTTGGGGCAAACTTACGCAGAGTTGCTGGGGAAAATGCCTTGCCCTTGAGGATGCAAACAAAGTCACTTGGATATGAGAGAAGTTTTAGCCTTAGGGGAGAAGTGTTTGAAAACATAAAAATCTGCTGTAATATAAATAAATGATGCAAAATGCTGTTTTTGTGTGTAAATACATGCAAATCCACCATAGCTGAACACCATAAATCATTCAAGAAATGCACAGTGATGAAACAGCCTTTGCAAACTGAAAGCAAGGAGACACCGTTTATGGAAGTCATACACACTAACTTTAGGTTCATGGAAATACGAACAATTCTAATCTTATATCAAATCCATTCAAGTAATTTTTTAATGCATAAATAACATCCACTTTTCTGCTCAGAGACATAAACGTGTGCTAATGGTGTGTCAAGAGAGTAAGGTAAGATGTATGAATCATATTGCACTAAACCACAAGGCATTCAGGCTGTTTTTATACAGCCGGGAGGATGTCTAAGAAGGCCGCTCCTAGTTGCTGACACAGTGAAACTAGTCATCTGTCTAGCATCTCACCCAGCTGATCCGGCTGCATATGAAGTCAATTAGCAACCGCTGAGTATGCGGGTCAGCGACGGCAAAAGCCAAGTTCAACAGCGGGACTCACTCAAGATAGCCTGCATTCTTTTCAGAAGGGCTAATGAGTGACGGCGGTAGACGTCTGTGGAATCTCGTCACACAGACAGACGGCTCGTCATCGCTTTGTCTGGGGTGTGGAGGTGAATCGGGCGGGATGACACAGATGGGGGAACAGGGGGAAGGTATGTCTGTCTGACAGGGTGGAGGCAGGGAGCACTCGTGTTCGTAACGCTTAGCCTGCCCTTCCAATCTCGAGGTTAACTTTTAAACGTGATTTCATTTAGGATCCTTCATAATTTTGCACGTAATTGCCGCTGCTTGCATTACGCCTGAGCGGCGATATTAAATTATGTTAATTAGGCTGTAACTATTGACCATTTCATGAGCGTGATGTAGTGTAATTACAGACCGTCACAGTCTGCACTCTCTTTCTCTGTTTTTTTTTTTTTTGGCTTGGCAAAGTCACCTCCAGCTCCAACCCACCCCCGCCCATCCCCCCCCGAGTCATAGTCTGGCTCTCTGTGGTCTGGCCTTTGAGTAGTCAGCTGAATTGCAGGCTCACACAGGGGTCCAACCCCGTCCCCCCTGAGAGGGGTGGTCTCACTGGGGGTCAAGCCTGAGTGATACGGTAATGGCAACAAGCGGGAAAAACTGTATCCCGTAAACGTCTGGAGCCGGCCTAAATTGCCCACTGTCTTGTCTGAGGGCAAAGTAATCAACCACGCAGACAAATCAATAATGCCGGCAGGCATGGGGAACCATGTGAACACATGTGGACATCACTCTACGTCTCCACCTACGGGGTCACGGAAGGGTCAGGGTCAGGCTCCAGACCAGCATGCAACACTGCCTAAGGGGCTCACGTGTCGGCTGTAACAGCCAGGCTTGACATGTCCCCCCTCCACCCCCCCCAAGTCTTTCCGTCTCTTATAAAGCAGCTTGCACTCATAGGATATGGAGAGCCAGGCGAAACACATTAGTCACCTTCTAGTCATGGCCCAGCTTTGTGGCAGCCATTGATGCTCACGCCAAGCAGGCACAAAATGGAGGTGCGCTGGGATCGATTCGCCCTCTGCCTCCGCTCTTAACTCAAACAGGCCACTGGCGAGACGTTATTTCCACCGAAGCATGCTGTGATAGCGGGCTCCACTCGGCTTGTTTGTAGATATGTTTTCCCCACTGGGATGCTTACGGGCTCTATCCCAAGGAAATCTGTCAGGCATGTGTTACAATCTCAGAGCAGTCGTTAAATATGGATGATCTAGCACAGAAGACGCAGAGAATGGCAAAATATATTATGCCTGAGGACAAAAAAAATTCCCCTTACACTATTTATTTTAGGAATGTTAGCAAAATATATGCTTGCCCTAAAAATGCAAGCACTATTGTGATTTGTATGAATGGCATCGCCTGCGTTAGGTGTTGGCATTGTTGCCAATGTGTGGAACATGTGTTAGGATTTAATCATGCAAATGAACCTTGCTCTCATAATGTCTGTTGTGTAAAAGGGGAAAGGCTCCTCTCTGGATGCAAATGTATCCTTTTGCATCAAGGCATATAATTTACATACGCTTCTGCGACAACATTTCACAAAACAATTGTGAAATTAATACGTTGGCATTGAACAGACACACTCACAAGACAAGGATGCAACGCAAGGCACCAAATGACAGTCACAGTCAAACAAAAAAAATACTGTGTGGCGGGCTAAAAAAAAACTCAGCGGTGCACTGATGAGGCCACATTATGACATCTAGTTACATCTCAAGTGTGAACAGCAGCAAAGCATGTCCTCTTTTGGGGAAAGGATGACATGTAATGGAGCCTTGGTGGGTTTAGTAATAACCCTGGGGACCAGAGTCTGGGGTGGTAGCACAGCTCAATCAGCCTTCATAATGCACACAATCACCTCTGTCTGAGAGAGAGTCGAGGGCTCTTAAGCAACAAAGAGGATCCGTCGAGCTTACGGAGATGCACTCTTGATTACAGACGCCTTTTTGCCTCCCTCAACGCATTCTTCCAGCAATAGGTGTCTCTTTTTGTTTTCCTTTGCTGGATGTTTTGCACCATTTCACACAATGATCACAAGATGAGTTTTATGACCTTGCGTACTGCTGGAAGAAAAGTGAGGCAAGTATGTGAAGGCTGAGGAAACGCACAACAAAAAAAAGATTTTTTTCCGTTCTAGGCCTAAAAAGCGGTCCCCATGCACAAACATAAAACCATTTATAGATACATTTTACTGACTTTACCAAGACCACGTGGCCTCTCTTGCAGCAAGCAGCTAGGACAGCAATAGAAGTGAACACATTTGCAGCACCATTGCACTGTATCTGAATTCAGAAACACTCTACAATCAAGGCTAAATATTTAATTAATAGTGAGCAATTACCCTTTGTGAATACGAAACTGGCAGCTAATGAAAAAGCAAGACAAAAAAAGTGCATATTTTGTTGAACTGACATTTAATTCATTCGCTAACATTAATTAAATATTTTAAGTAGCAACCAACAACATCTGTTGGATATAAATATAAGGAAAACTTTTTAGATTTTTTTGGTGTGTCTGTGTGTGTTGTGTGTGTTTGAGAGAGAGAGGGAGAGAAAGAGAGAGAGAGAAAGAGAGAGAGAGAGAGAAAGAGAGAGAGAGAGAGACAGAGAGAGAGAGAGAGAGAGAGAGAGAGATACAGACAGAGAGAGAGAGACAGAGAGAGAGAGAGAAAGAGTTGGCTACATGAACATCAGTTTGTCTTGTGCAGAAACACATGTCTGTTGTGGTACCAATGTGAGCCTCTTGTGGAACTACTGTTCAGAACAGCAGTACTGTGTACAATATAACTTTCAACTAATAACCATTACTGCATGATGCTCTTGTACTGTGTACAATATAACTTTCAACTAATAACCATTACTGCATGATGCTCTTGATGTGAAAGCACTGTGGCACGGCAAGGGTAGAAGAGAGTCAGCATCCACCAGCACGAGACTTCTACGAGACGACACCTCTCGTAAACACGGGGCTGACTTTACTGTGCTGCTTGACAGACACCATGAAGCCTGCGCCAGCACACACGAACCCTTCTTTCCCAAACACCAACACACCCCTGTCAACCCCAGTACATTGTGCCACAGCAGACGCACACCGGGGACCTCTCCGTTATCATATGCCTTTGAGACCGCCAGGCTGAGTTGAGCTGAGCTGAGCCGAGCTGAGCTGAGTTGCGTTGCGTCTCGTCGGGCAGGTGCGCCAGCTGCTGCTCCGACTGCCGATGTGGGATTGATTGGGAGGGACATCAAACGTCACCTTCAAACAGCAGCCTCAGCTGCCTGCTTAGGAGCATCTCAGACGGAGCAGGGAAGGCAGCCCCTCCGCACTGAGGGGGGGGGGGGGAAGACTTCAAAGAAGCTTTCTTTCTTTTTTAAAAGGCAGTCTGACTTTGCTTAGCAAAATACAAATTATTTAGAGGATAATTGCTATTTCTGAATCGTATTTATTCAAGCTTGAATGTCTCCTGTAAATAGCGATATAATATTTTCATAAGTCCCCCCACACACACCCTCACTTTTACTTTTTTTAAGGAATAAAAAGTCAAACGAGGACATGCTGAATAAGGAATAGAATATTAAAAAGACCGAAGTACAACAAGAAGTTTGCCGTGAGAGTATGACTCTTTTATTAGTCTCATCTGACTAGGCAGTTAAGATCCATCCATCTGTAAGACCTTTTCAGGACATCCGAGTCCATCATAAAAGTACAACATGCTCCCAGTGCCCTGGTACTATACGTCAGGGCCTCTGGCTCTTGTTACTTCCCCCCCTCCTCAAGTCCCTGCTCTCCAAGGGATGACATGCTAGTCGATCTCAGTCTGGTCTAGGGTCTGGCTCTGACCCTAGTCAGGCCAGTGAGAGAGACGCAGTGAGTGAGACAGGACCAACTTGAGTGTGGCTCAAACAACCAGCTAGATAAACAGACAGAGACAGACAGACAGACAGAAAGACAGGATGAGTGAGACAGGACAAGTATGAGTGGGGCTCAAGAGGCCAGACAAACAGTCATGATCAGTGAGACAGAATATGAGTGACTGTGGCTGAAGAGGCCAGACAGATAGACAGACAGTCAGACAGACAGATAGATAGACAGACGGACAGACAGATAGACAGACAGGATGAGTGAGACAGGACGAGTGAGACAGGACAAGTATGAGTGAGGCTCAAGAGGCCAGACAAACAGTCATGATCAGTGAGACAGAATATGAGTGACTGTGGCTGAAGAGGCCAGACAGATAGACAGACAGACAGACAGATAGACAGACAGGATGAGTGAGACAGGACGAGTGAGACAGGACAAGTAAGAGTGAGGCTCAAGAGGCCAGACAAACAGTCATGATCAGTGAGACAGAATATGAGTGACTGTGGCTGAAGAGGCCAGACAGATAGACAGGCAGACAGACAGACACAGACAGACAGGCAGGATGAGTGAGACAGGACAAGTGTGAATGGGGCTCAAGAGGCCAGACAGACAGTCACCGTCAGTGAGACAGGACATGAGTGACTGTAGCTGAAGAGCCGAGGCAGACAGACAGGAAGAGACAGACAGACAGACAGACAGACAGACAGACAGACAGACAGACAGACAGACAGAAAGACAGGATGAGTGAGACAGGACCTGAGTGACTGTGGCTGGAGAGCCGAGGCAGATAGACCCAATGAGTAGGAGTAAAGCAGGACATAAGTAAGTGTACCAGACAGACATGGTGAGTGAGACTGGACCAGCGTGAGTGTGGCTCAAGGGGAAAGTTCAGAGAAAGCTTACGGCGGAAGTTATTTATGAGGGCAGGGAGGATGAGAAAGCACACAAGTCGCGGTTCAAAAAGACCGTCAAGAGTGTTTGGGGAGTTCCCCTACTCAAGCAGGATGTCAGACAGGGTGGGGGTGTAAAGATCTTTAGAGGGAGCATTTGAGTTAGAGAAAAAAAAAAAAAAAAACGAAATAAATAAGTCAAATGCAAACGGGACTGGGATGTGACTACCTTCAGCATTAACTTCAGTACATTACCCCACGTTGTGGCTCCAATATGGCCAGATGAACGAAGCTAAATCCAGATGGGCCAGCTTCCCAGACAGGGATTAGGCCTAATTCACAACTAAATCACATTTTAAATGTAAATCTCCACCAACAGTACATTTACTCCAGCTCTGGCCAGCGTCCACGTCTGCAGCATCAGTCCATTATGCACTCCGCTTTTCGACTGCTCCTCCCAACATAAATACGGTGACCTAGACTGTTTTACTGTCTAAGCACGGTCACGTTTTGCCGTCCTCTCATCTGGTGAATCGCTGGCAGCCGCTGCCCCGACTGGACTATCTGTGTGATGTTCTCTCTTTTTTCAGTGTTCATACTTTAACCCTGCTTCTTGTAAAGGAGCTTTTCTTCAGGAAATCTCCACATTACTGCTGAGGTGCAATTGCCTTTGGTTCTTTACCGTGGTACACCAAAAACACTGTTAATATGGAAAGCAAGTGAGCCTTGCATGATGAATTAGGGCGGTACAATTAGACCTATTAGAATTCATGGGAGCTGACTGACAGTAATGAAACGGCGTTCACACTGCCCATTGCAATTATCTTTGCACTTAAAGATCAACAAAGCACATAATGACTTACAGTCCATTAAGGAACTTGGGCAGAATTGAATTTCAATGCAAGCTATGAGGTGAAGTCAGCCATCACCATTCTTGATGGGTTAACACGAGGAAAATGCAAAGTTGCTGAGTAGATTGTTCAGACATTACTTTTACAAGGAACCAGCTGGGTATGCATTTCAGCAAAATTAGACTGTGTCTAATAAGTTTCTAAGATTTGAGCCTCGCTACGGTAGACTGATTCTCTTCTGTTAAATCTTCTTTGACCCGAGGTCATTGAGGGAAAAAACGCTGGAGAAGCCATTTTTCTTTCTTTTTCCCCCCTACGGCAGTAATGGCGGATCCTCTGATTCATTGCCAGGAAGATGACACCGTCCAATAACAGGGAGTATGACAGGGCTAATCTTTCATCCATAGGAGAGGCCTATGGTCATGAACTCCTCAAGACATACGAACAGGTGAAACCCAATAACGCAGTGGCAAGCCCACTGAGGATTTAAGACAAGGTCAAAGCAACAATCCTTAACTAGTCTACACAGCCACGTGTCTGGGAGGCACTGTGTTCTCCTCTGGTGTCTTCTTACCTCCATACCATGAGGCTCCGCATGTCTGAAGCACTGACATATCTATGTGCAGGTATACATGCGATGATGAACGACTGACTGCCTGAAAAGCCATGACTGTTAAAAATATAAACCAATGTGGAGAGAGGGCTATGCTCAGAAAGATTCTTACAAAAAAAGATGACAAAAACAACAACAAAAACAATTGCTGTTTGATTCATCACTGTCTCATTTGTTCATTTTTGCATATCAAACTAGGACATGTACTCAATTGCCCATTACAAAGCTCATTGCAATAAACAATAAAAAAAGCATGTAAAAAATACAGCTTCCGTGATAGAGGATCTTAAAAGCTCTCATTACCATACTCTTCAAAGGCAATCAATATGTAGTGTTTTTTAAAATCACGGCCACATTTACACATCTAAATGCGTGTCTCCCAGGGGCATAAATCACAATCACACTGTGCAGCAATCAAAACCACTCTTCTTTACTCACCCATTCATTCATTTGGGTGGGGGGAGGGGGGCAATAGAGCACATATCCGACCCTCAAAAGACAACTATGCAACAATGCCAACAGCTCCATTATGCCAACGCTGTGGCCAACGACGAGACTGATTGCAGAGATTGTTCAGTTCACTAAACTACTCGAAGAGAATCTAAATCTACAGTGATGAGTGTGTGGGCGTCTTACCCATGGTTGTATGAGTGTGTTTCATTCAACCCTCATAGCAACAAGGACTTAAGCTGTCACTACATCATCTCCATCTCCCAGTGTGGTCAGGCAGCGATGTTCTCTGTGTGTGTGTGTGTGTGTGTGTGTGTGTGTGTGTGTGTGTGTGTGTGTGTGTGTGTGTGTGTGTGTTTGATTAGCAAAGGACGGCAACCCAGTACGGACATGCATCCACTTCCAGCTCCGACTGTTTTACACTCATTCCTCTCCCTTCACCACACCCCCATCACTCTGGCCCTCCTACCCTTGCCTACCAAGAGCTGCAAGCCGGTCACACCTCCGTACCCCACTGGGAGGGATCAAAATTGGAGCGTTAACATGGACACGGCCTGCAAACTCTGCATGGAAAATATGTGACAGTGAATAACGATTTCAATTTGCAATAAGACTCAAACTCCAGGCTTCACGTATGACAACACATTTTGTGCTTCCAATACATGAGCCTTGGAGCACAGCCGTGAAGTGAACGATCTGTGGAATGGGTCAAACGTAGCATTAAGTAGAAACACAAGAGGTTATTTATACAGCATCTGCAAAGAATATAAATTAAACATGGCACTGACACATGGCATTAATGACATGTTTTATTAGGAAATATTCTGAGGGTACAATAGATTTTAAGCATGGCTGGCATTAAATATTTTGTCTGTTACCGATGTTACGCATGGAGTTCTGCATCATATAATGTCTACACGCAACACTGGATCATCTGTGTGTGATGCAACCCACAGTTAAGGCATGAACTAGAACTCAGACAGGAGTTGCCTCATACACACGCCAGCACCAGAATGCCCTGGAGGTGTACCAAACCTCACAAAACCCCATTTTACTGGGGGGGATGCTGTGTAGGGCACCCGTACCATAAACGGGCAGGTGCCCACGGGGACCCAGATTCGGATCCAGCCTGTGGCCATTACCCAACCCTCTCCCATCTCTCTCTCTCTCTCTCTCTCTCTCTCTCTCTCACTTTCTGTGTCATAAAATAAATACATTTACTGATGAGTGGGGAGTCGCTAGAACTGCAGTGCCTGGCAAGCCTCTCCTTTCACCCCTCGAAGCTGTGACAGTGTGGGCTCCTCTTCTCACATATGATACAAACAGCCAAGAAACAAAAAACAAAATGAAATGAACAAAAAAGGGTAAAATTCGGTGGGAGTTGACTACCTATTAAATTTAATAGCTGTTTAAGTGATAACTGCTATTAATTGTTAAAGTTATACAAACTAAAAATAAACAAACAGGCAAACAAATCAATAAGTAAAATAATATGTGGTATCAATTGCAACAAAATACTAAATGGCGGGGGCAAGGGAGATACCGTACAATGAGCTGAGCATCTAAACACACAAAGCAGGAAGTGATTGCAGAGTGTGCACAGAGAGGGAGCAAGGAAAGCGGATGACAAATCAAACTGATAGATGAAATAAAGTCGAGCTCAACAGGCTCCGCTGGTTGTATGAATTTACATCTTTCTACATTAAAATAGATTGATGCTCCTCCGCACAACATGATGGTGTATTACTGCCAGTCGATCCCCAAAACAGCAGAAGCCCTATCCAGGCTTGTGACAATCACAAAGCAGTGTTTCAAAGTCTTCCACGGCTTGCAAAAAAAGCCCCGCTTGGCATTTCAATGCCGTCTATAAAGAGTAAAGAGAATGAGAGAGAATGGAAGAAAATGAAACGGATAACTTCTCCTTCATCTTTTTCCTTTACTGCTGTTGTTGTCGTTTTCTCTGTATTCCCCATTTCCCCCTCTTCGTAATTCTCTCCTTCTTCTCTTTCTCATCCTCGTCTTTCATTCCTCCTCTTATGCCTCTTGCCTCTTTTCTTCTCTCCTTCGCCCCCTACTCCCCCACCAATCTCTTCTTTTGCCCCACACCTCTTTTGTTCCTCTCAGGCTGTCAGGTGAACACACAACAGCAGGCTAGCAAGCAGACACTGAGGAGGCACAGTCATAAAAAATAAGCATTCACCTCTGTTAAGAGGTCCTGAACGTTACATGTAAGAATAGCTGTGCTAAGGTGAAACTGTCTCTGGCTGGTTTCTGTAGCTCCTACCACACGTTTACTCAGTGCTCCTCCTTCAGTCTGGATGTCTGCAGCATTGAGACTGAGCATCCGCTGCGCTGCCTTCACCTACCTACAACGGTGCACCTGCATTATCATCCCACTTAATTAAAACGAGCGTGGGGAGGCAAAAAGTAAATAAGTGCGCTTGAAGTCTTGTGTGGCTGTTGCAAAGCAACACCGGGGGAAAAAAAAAATGCTGCATCCAGAGGGGGGTATCATAATTAGGTGTCAGCGTTTTTAAACAGGGAGGATGGGTGAGGGAACAGAAGCACGGGGATGGGTGGGGTGGGGTGGCGTGGGGTGTGGTGTGGTGTGGTGGGGGCCCTTTTAAAGTTCCCTTTATGGCTAAGCGATAATAGAATTCCTGGAATTTAGCATTATCAGCTAAGCAGCCCGCTCACACTTACAGCAGAAGTAAGAAGTTGGTTGGTGGTGGAAAAACTAGTGATGGAACAGCTGAAAGGGCACACAGAATCTGTGCGCGGACAAAAACACAGCTGGCACTGATAAAAGGCTCGCTAGTGTGCTAGCTGATGTCTTCAGTTGATTTAGTGTGTGTTGTAGTGCTGTGAATGCTTTTTCTTGTACCATTTATGCAAGGTTGTCCGACCCAGACCACAGATCTGTACAGTGGATGGCCCTGTGACAGGTCCTTTATACCGTAAAGCTGCAGATAATAGCCCAGGCATTTAATTTACCAAATGACTCAACAGACATTTATTTCAGACAGACATCTATATGAGGCAGGCGTTTCATTTGTATGCAAAACTTAAGGCATGACAACCTTGTGCACACATATCATGACAAATGACTGTTCTAATACACGTGTGTTCCAAAGACAAGTTAAGTAAAGCTTACATTGAGTTAACGTTACCTCCCGTGTCTGTGTGATTCATTATTGCAAATATAACACTGGCGACGAGGATGGCAGACATTGCCTGAGGGTCAACGTGTGCTTGGAGGACTTGAGTCGGAAAAAGAGATGTGGAACTCCTAACCGCACACTTTGAAGTTCCGCAGTGCCCTTTTGCGACACGTTGTGTTCCACCAAAGACAGCAGCTGTCCAATGAGTGTTTAAAACAGTATGTGGCTAATGTGCATTGGCCAGTACATGGAAGTTCGATGCTCTGCAGAACGGGATAACTAGCGGGCCAGGTAATACAGCACACCAGCACCGCAAAAGTGCATGAGACTGCTACTAGAACCCGATGATGTAACACTGCCCCGACACACTGCAAATGGAGACACTGCATTACACTTAGTTGCCGCTCTTATCCACGAGTATCCAGACTTACAGTTATTTAGGTACAGGGTTTCAGTTACAGTCCCTGGAGCAGTGTGGGGTTAGTAGCCTTGCTCAAGGGCACTTCAGTCATGGGTAGGGCGGGATTTGAACCTACGACTCTCCAATCCCAAGACAAACTCCCTAACCACTAGATCACAGCTGCCCAGAGACTGCAGATGCATACGCATGTGCATCAGCATCAGTCAGTAATGGCACGCTTTATTCTGGCGACCAAAACTTCAAAGAATTTAATGGCAAGTCTTTCACTGTCAACTTGTAGGCTACCATTACATGCAGAAGCAGGTGAGTTTTTCAAAAACAAGGACAAAATCGAAGTCAGCCTTTATCTGAGACCGGCGTTTACTGCCCATATGTGTTAAAGGGACAGGCGTCTATTCTGACAGGCGTCTATTATTTGCAGCTTCACGGTATGTCCATAAAAAAGCTCCTCTTGCCAATTACAAGATGCCTTAAAAAGTGTCTAATTGTTCTGTTCTATATCTTTACCCTCCCTCCTCCTTCTAGAACACACACTTCTTGCTGCTTCCTCTATGCATAATACTGTGTTACTTATGCACAAACACCCTGCCACTATATGTTGCTAATGACTAAAAAAACTAAATGAGCACTCAGCCAGTCAGGTGCACTGAGGATGCTGTTGCCATGGTGATTCACACTTCCTTGCAAGTCCCATGTCAACGGAAGCACCCTTAACCAAAAACAACCCCTGCAGTTTCATCTCTCTCTCTTCTTGGAACCTAAGTGCTTGCATTTATTTGCAGAAATGCTGAAGACTAATTTGGACACATTTGTCAGTGTATACATTTTTGTGTCCTTCCAAAAGGGATTAGGGTTTGGTTAAATAATTATTTATCCATGTGGAATAATACAGCTTGGTGAAGTGTATTTTAAATCCTGGAAAAAAAAATCTTTTTCTTTTTTTTGTCATGCATATTTCACTGGTGTTAGAGTAACAATATCAAGTACTGAAAGCATACCCTATATATTGGCATTTAAAATATAATTAATTGTAACAGTCACTGCTTCCCACAGTGTAATTGCATTGATTAAATCTGAATATATAAATAAATTTCATTACACCACCTCTCATGGACTATTTTTAATTTAATGATTATGGAAATATTTGCTGGGTGCTGTCCATGTTCATAAAAGTACCGTTGATGCAGAGAACATGCCAGCCTCCCAGTATGCATTGGGTGTGGTGTCACTGCAAAGTTGTTAGTGGGCGCATTTGACTTCATAAAAATGTATACAGCTGACTGGTCAGGGAAGCATTTTTTGTCAGACTTTCCCGAAAGGTGTAAGAACGACACCAAAATGCGACCATGTGATATGACCCGAAAACTTGTGGGAGCAAGACACTTGCAGACAACTGCCACACAACTGCAAGAAGCTAGCTTACACCTCCATGGTGGCACAACGTTGCCCTAGTTGGTTTAATGTTAACTGACGTCTGTGCAGGTGCGTTGCCCCCCCCCCCCCCCCCCCCAACTATCAGTGCACCCCACTATCAGTGCAATTCTCCCTGTCCCCCACACACAACACATGACATCTGTGTTATCTACTACAAAGATCAGGAAGGTGTGTGCTCACGCTCTTTCAGGAAAGATTTGTGTTAACTTAACTGCCACATTTTTAATGCCCACTCCCGCTGTAAACAGCAGTTCTCGTTGATGTGTACAGACAGACAAAGTTGTAACTCAAATGTCACTAGGGTTTCAGGCTGTGGGCCAGTTTTGCGTTTACTGACAGCGTAAAGTGTAATGTTTGACGTTAGTGTGTGTAACTATTACCATTGCACCTGTGTTGTTGTTTTTTGATGCATTCTGTCAGTTTAATGCTTCCTGTTCACCATCAGTCCAAGTGTCACCGCAAAGTCCCATATGGAGGCAAAATGTCAAATGAGATCTCTCCTATGTCGTTTCTGTCTCTCCTAAGAGGCCCTTGGGAGCCATAGGGTGAGATGAGAATAGACAAGTGGGGCCAGTTTAGCAGCAGAGAAAAGGCCCTCCTCTTATCTAAGTTCAATTTGAATTCACTTCAAGTTCTTAAAAATACACAGTTTTTTTCTTTTCAATACTGCCTTTATCTAATTCTTATCTCCCTTTACTTCTCCTAAGGGTCTCTTAGAAGCATGAAAACACATCTCATTTAGTTGTTTCCAGACAAGGAAAAGACACTTTCAGGATGGGACGTTTTCCTTTGGGGTAAACACCTGTCCTCCCATTGTTCCATTGTGTTAATAACGGCGGTATGTGATTTCTCCATCAGGATGTTTCAAAATAAAAGGCTAGAGGCCAAACCATTACTGTTTCACAACAGCAATATACAACTTAATGACCGCTGATTGAGAAAAACACACTACAAGTTCTCAGGATAATTACCAGGTGGCATGTGAACTACAGCAATGTGCATACCAATGTGGAAGCAGCTTAATGTGTCAGCAGTTGGGCTATTCTGTGCATCACACTAGTTAATTTGCCTCTTGTCAGGCGTGCTTGTTAGGCATTTGTGCGCAAACAGGTAATGATGTGCAGCGTCTCACGTAAGCAACGGTGCTGAGGAAAAGCCTAAGTGGGTCAGACCCAAGAAGTTAAGAAGGGCCTGTTGAAGCGGCAGAATTAAGTTCATTTTTACACACCATGGCACATTGGCATGCTGGCCCTCACCTCTACATACTCCTTCTCTATCTGTGCCTCTCTCACTGTCTCACCCTCACACACACAGACACATCTACATGTACCTAATTTCCATCTCTCTCCGCTGAAATGTCAAGCTGGTCTCCTCCCCCACACACAGAAGCGATAGAGACCCTGCAGATCTCTCTCTCTCTCTCTCTCTCTCTCTCTCTCTCTCTCTCACCATCTCCTCTCCTCACACTTTCATGCAGAGAGCAACACTGCAGACGAAACCCACACTGTCTGCACTTGACATGTACCAAAATTAACCACTGATATCCCAATTTGTGGTCAATAAATCCCAATGCCCTCCCCATCTCTCTTTCATTTTCTCACTCCATCCCGCCATTTTCTCTCCAGGTTTCTCTCCTCCTCTCTCTCTCCCTCTGAGTCAATAGATCTCTCTCTCTCTCTCTCTCTCTCTCTCTCTCTCTCTCTCTGTCTCTCTCTCTCTCTCTCTCTCTCAGTGTGTAACATCTGTGTGCGACATTCTCACAGCTATGTGTGTGTCCAGATGGCCGCTGGTGTTGCAGATCCACATCAGAGGCGATGATAAGGCGGGATCAGACGCCGTCTGGCATGACTGTTTTAACTCCGGCCCAATGAGCAGGCCCAGCTGAAACGCTTCATATTACATCAAAAAAACAGATGTGGAAAGCACACGCCACCAAAGGCTGCTTGGGGGAAAGAAGAAAAAAAACAGGGAGGTCAGCAGCACGGATAAATTTACACATCCTGTGGCCCACAGGAAGTTGTATTTCCACGAGCGTGAAGAGCCAAAATGTCTGACTCAATTCGCCTCAGAAATACCTCCATGAAATAAACAAGCGCTGTGGACACAGACAGCACACTGAGTGAGGCATCTGAAGAGGAAATGCTCAGGCTCTGACCAGTGCTACATTACTTCACTGCATATTGCATCTCCTTTGCTTGTGCCCTTGCGAGTGCAGTGCAGCAGCAGCAGCAGCATTATCATAAGTAAACAGGCGTGGATGAGGGCTCGTCGGCGTGAGGGATTAGTCAAGGCTGAGGGCTGATTTGGCATCGGCGCTCCTGTAAGCTGCTCCGTCGGCAGCTCGTCCGGCGTGCGAGGGCTGAATACCCTCAACGGCAGCAGTGCCACTTCCACCCGCTCGATACACACTTCAGCTGTCACATCTAACAGGGACCTGTGCCGTGCCGCACTCTCCATTTCACTTCTCCTTTTTTGTGCGCGACAACAGGGTCAGGCAAATCAATTTCTCCATACAAAGATACAAACACAACATCCAAATGCACAATGTTTGTGTATGTACTTGTGCATTCTCTCTATCTCTCTCTTCCTGAACCACACACACACACACCAAGCAACCCTGATAAACATAGAAATGCTACGGTATATGAAGAGACAAGCTTTTTTCCAGACCCTCTGTTTCACCCTCACACACACATTCTTAAACACCCACCCACAGATGCGAAGGAAATGAAGGGCTCCACACCATCTCTCTCTCTCTCTCCCTCTCCCTCTCTCTCTCTATCTCTCCCCCTCCCCCTCAGCCTCCCTCCCTCTCTCTCTCTCTCTCTCTCTCCCCCTCGGCCTCCCTCTCTCTCTCTCTCTCCCCCTCTCTCTCTCTCTCTCTCTCTCTCTCTCTCTCTCTCTCTCTCTCCTTCTCTCTCTCTCTCTCCCTCTCTCTCTCTCTCTCTCTCTCTCTCTCTCTGCCCCCCCTCTCTCCCCCCTCCCCCCTCTCCCTCTGCTGTGTGTGGCTGTGGTCAGATGGTGGACTGCCACTGAGCAGAGTGTCCACAGGGAGACACTGGCGACACAGAGAACTGCTGCAGCGCTACCTAGCAGGGAGCCGCTTACCCACAGCCACCAAAGAGGCACGCACAAACTCAGCCGCTCCGGGGAAGGCTTCAGCCCTTAGACAGCCCTTAACAAGTCCCTTACAGCCACTCTCATGGTCAGCCTGGAACAGGAACATGCCCCCCCCCCCCCACACCCCGCACCCCATTCACATCATTAGAATTTCCATAATTTGCACAAGGCAGTTAATGGATTGTAAAATGTCTTATGAATAATTCACTGCATTTATTCATTTATCTAATTGAATACAAATATTTGTTAATGTCAGGAGGAGCAACAGCCCTTATAATGTGCACAGCGAGGATATTCACTAACAGTTTCTGACACATCTATGTTATGCAAATATGGGTTGCCTTTTTTTTTTTGCACCTACAGTAAATAAGGCTGACGTGAATTCAACGAGCAAGCTAATTCAAATACCATAATATATCCATAATAACCATGAATATGTATGCTATGTACTGCACTATGTGCTTCCGTTCCATCTGTGGAATCAGTTCCCACAATTTGCAGTTTTCTTTTGTCAAACAACAATAGGCAATCTGTCATCAGTAATACATCTTAACTGACTTTAAGCACAATCACTTCCATATGCATTACTTTAAGCACAATCACTTCCATACAGTATATCTGGTCTAGGGACCCACAATTTGTCATGGCTGTTACGTTGTTACAAAACCTTCATAGCTTTTAATCCCAAAACACATAAATATAAACATGTGTTTATATGTCTATTTTTTGCCAATGCTGCCGAGTCAGCTGGTCACCACTTGTTTCACTTTTTGACCAACATAACAATTTAAACTTCACATTTCATTCATCAACTCTCCTCGTGACACAGTATTGATTTGTTTACCGTGTACTAAAAAGCACATAACATAGCTAATCTCAGTCACACATATTACCCAGAAAATTGCCCACAGTAATTATTGAGCCTATTTCATTTTTTTAACAGAACTATGAATTATGACTTTTTGAGATAAAGACTGAAAAAGGTAAGCTGTACATAGGCACGAAAACACACATTTCTGTTACACTTTTGCATAGTTCTAGTACCTCTGGACTACAAAGACTGTTGATCGGGGCCTGCAAGGACTGTCTACCCGTGTACACTCAAGAGTCATTTTGCTAACGTATTCATCTGCTCTGGCGCCACTGGACTGCAAGAAATGTTGTGTTGTGGTGACCTTGCCAAACTGTAAAGCACTTTGAACTGCATCTTGTATGTATGAATTGTGCTATACAAGCAAAGATTATTATTATTACTTTATTTTACTGTCCCTGTTACATGACTTAGGCACAGTGTAACAAAGTGTACAACAATATGTAACATTATGCACTTACATTCTACCATAGGGTTAGGGTTATTGTTAGTGGTAGGTATGTACAATGTAAGTACATAACATTACATGTTGTTACATGTGGATATGCTAAAAAAGGAACTGTAAAATGAAGTGTTACCCAAATTTCCTTCTTCTGTTTCTTGCACCCCAGCTGTCATGTCTCTATTCCCCGCTAGTTGGGCCCGCCCCACACTTTGAGAACCTAGGGCTACAATATGATGTAGTTTAGTTTAATACTAGTATGATATGAATAATGTAATTTAGCATATAATTATGTTAAGTATAGTATAAAATCCCCTTTCTGTCCTATCAAACCCAGAAACAGTGCTGCTTCAGTATTGCAACAGACATTAAAGACACAGACATATAAAGGATGTCCTGGAAGATGAGAAATTATATATTAATAGGACCTCCTTGGATAAATAAGGGTCAAATAAATAAACAAACAGTCCGGAATGTTCCATTTAATTTTGTGACAACTAAACAAGATGAGCTTTCCAAACACTTCACCACAGCTGAGCTCTACCATATGATAATATTGCCTAATGATGTCCTAATAACATGTGTATAATATATTCATAAAGCAGTCAGGAGCATTAATGCAGACTAGAGGTAATCAGAGGGATGAAAGTGGAGATTAGAGTGAGCATGTGCCAAATGTATCAAAACATCCCTCTGGTACTACATCTGAGGCGTTCACACACACACACACACACACACACACACACACACACACACACACACACACACACACAGACACACAAACACACACAGAGAGACACATGGAGAGGCACAGAGACACATGCCAGTCCATATGTAAGCTTAGTAAAACACACAGATGCAGCACACATGTACACCGTACACACACACACACACACGTATGCGAACGTACACACACACACACACACACACACACGCACACACACACACACAAACTCATTAAGAAAGATATAACAGACAGGGGATTCATCTGGTCTCTCTTCTCTATCTTGAGTCTAAGTAAGCATAGCGCACACTCTGGGCTGTGGAGGCTGGTGCCCCGATGGGGACCATTCATCCACAGCTAAATTATACATGGCCCATCCACCAGCCAACATGCTTCTTCCATTTCCTCCCGTCCGCTGCCAGCACCCTCACGACTCTAACCCAAGCACAGCTGCGAAACAAGACACACGGCCCCTGATATCGATCAGAACCCTACAACTGCGACCAAATGTGCCAAACGGCGATAACGGATTAAAGGTCACCTGTTTCTGTTATTGCGAAACACACACACACACAAAAAAAAAATAGAACGACGACTGTTGATGTCCACTCAAGGTGACATGCGAGGAGATGAGATGTTGGGGGAGGGGGATGAGGAGAAAAACCAGCCGGCTTTCCAATTGCCAGGATTTTATCTGCTTTGCTCTCCAATTCCAGGAGCAATCAAGGCCAATCAGCCCGACTCCTTGATCTGACAGCTGTCCTCTCAGGTTACAATCATCGCAGCCACGGAAACTGAGAGGCATGCATAGCCATGGTCTGGGGCACTGCATGACCAAGGCATGGTGTTGAAAACTGACGAAAAAAAAAAGCTAATAAAAACACTGCCCGAACTGGTGCTTCTTTTTTTTTTCCTGCGTGGCAGTGAGCAAGTGAAAATAGTTTCTCCGGACACCTGCTCCCACGGTGCTGTTTACCGTCATCTCTCCCTTTCTCTTCCACAGCTCCTAGAACAGAGTGGAAGGGGGGATGTTGCCACCCAACTTACCTGCTGAGGCCCCTGCCTTCCCTCATCGTCGCTCCCGTACTCACTGCCCCTCCACCACACAGCTTTCGGTCTCATTTTCGTCACCTCGACACGTCTGCCGGTGCGTTGCGGCATGTGGAGTGAGAAATGGGAACCGTAGGCGTGGGGTATTCCTGACGGCGTGAGTGATCACGCTGGGGGCCCCACCACCACACTTCTGCCTGGGGATCCAGGGGAATGAGGCAACGGAGGCTCCCCTCTGAGAGCCCACGGGGTGTGGATTGAAAATGGACTCGACTGACGGGACTTTCTCCCAGGGCCACGTTTTCGCTGTGGCTAGAAAAATTCAACACCTGTGCAAACCTGGACTGTGTGCAAGGACACATTTGACTTGTCACACAAGCATGCAGTCATGGCAGAGTGTGTGCATCCCTGCTGTTTGGTTTGATCCCTCCGAAGCTGAGGTTTGGTTTGAATTTGTCTGCTGCATTTCAGAGTGACAACGTCATTAGCCACAGAGACCAATGTGCTTATTATAATAGATCACGGTAGGACTCGGGGGAAGAAAAGGGGAATTGGCGTCTGTGCAGCTTTTAGCGGACAGCCGAAGAGTAGTGAAATTATTACTGGCTTTTGGTAATGCATCACCATTTACTGAAAAATGCTCTGGGCACTGGCAGTGGCCTCTGTGAAGGAAGAGATGTCTTGGCAAACCTCGCGAAAGCCATCACGACGGCACCAGAAGCATAGCTGTGAGGTGAGTGATGGGGGGAGGAGTGGCCTTTTCCACCACGCCAATTACGAGCCAATCCAATTAAGACGCACAACCTGAATTGGAATGATGGAGAAAGATGCAATGGGCAGAAAGATTAAGCACACACTTATTCTGCAAACATGTGCCGCGCGTTGGCGAAATTAAACTAATGGCAGCAATTACAATGGCACATTTAAGTGTCTCCTTGTGTAACGCATAACAGGGATGCTAGGAGGCCGCTGTCTGAGATTGTTCTCTCCTTTCCTCCATCTTCAAGATGGCCATGTTACTAAATCTGTCTTGGAGGTGGTGGTGTGTGTTTGGAAAGGGGTTGGAGGGATGGGGGTGTCTGGGCTTTCTGACTTATCTACTTGGACCGCTTTATGCTACCGTTAGAATGATTTGGTGCATGGCTTCCAAGGGAATGACTGAGAAATGAGTTTGCATCAAACACCAACCTCCTTCTACAGTCAGGTCATAAAACCAAGTACAATGAAAGTCATGGAGGGGGAAAACGACAATGACCCTCCCTCCTTTTTTTTTTTGGGAGTGACGACAGTATTAAAAACACTCCCCCAACACGAGGAGATGAGTAGGTGGACCCTCCATTTCTACCAAATGATGAATTGGGTAGTATATCAGACCTGGCATAAAAACTCTCGTTAAATTTTTATTATGTTTGTATTAAGGTTCCTGCCACTTTCTGAAGAGTCTGGCAATCTCAGTACTCCCAAAGTTTTTAATTTGGCATTGAAGAAATAAACGAAACGAAAGAGCTCCAAATGAGTTCTGTTGTAAACTGTGCCAAACAAAGAGAGAGTTTGGCTCTTTAGAATTTTATCAGATGGTTATTGTGCTGAGGCACAACAGCAGTTATTAATCAAATTGAAGGCCGTTTGAAAATCTATGTGCAGTTTCTTTCTCGACACCACCCAGAAAATAGTGTCAATCAGCAAGACATGGATCCTGAGATGTAAACAGATGCTATTGCCTCCCTCCCAGCCTTATGAGCCTGACAAATTACCAGCTTTGACACGTCCGTCCTCCCTGAAACCTTGAGAGTAGAAGCCGCTGTCATGGCATATGAGACCAGCAATCAGCCAATTAATGGGACTGGGGGACTGGGGGACTGGGGGACTGGGGGGGGGGCTGTTTCCCCTGTCATCGCAGCCTCTGATACTGTCAATGTCATGGATGTGGGGGTGCTGATGTGACACAAGGAGCGTGCTCGGCGAGAAAGGGAACGACACAGTCCGGCTGACAAGCACCACTGGGCCTACAGTCAACTTATCAACTCCAATCACCGTGAGATTGTCAGTCAAATTACTCTTTCATTCACCGTCATTCCACTTTAATTACTCCGCTAATCAAAACAAACTACTGCCACCCGTCTCAATGTAGCTGCTCTGCGACATGGGAAAAAAAAAAAAACTCTGAGATGTATGAAGCGTCTCATCAACGTGACACTCAGACAGGCCATCCACGGCATTCATCATCATTATCACGAGTGCAGACACACCTCATGCGGTTGACTGCCATCATCCACCTCTGCGAACATTCACTCAGAACTCTTTTTCTGCAGTTAGGAAAGAAAACACGCAAGTCATTCCTCGTTTAATTATCCAACAAAAGAAAAAAAATTCGAAGATATTTTTGTGCTTGCACAGTAAGAAGTAATGATTGATATCAGCAGTCTGACTAAGTGAGACACACATAAAAAAAAAAAAAAAAAAACTTTTTCTCTTTCAAAATCTTTAAGTGATTAAATGACTATAATGAGAAGGCTACCTCTTTTTAACTTTGCATAAAAGGCGAGAACAGAAAAAGGGAACTGGGACTGTTATATTTAGACACAAAGAGGATCCTATCATGGCTAATACTGTGACTGTGGCTGAATATATACTCTGCTATTTTAATGGGAGATAACATCTTGACTCCTTATGCGTCTGAAGCTGGCAGCAGTGTGTCTGCGTAAGTTATCGTCCCAGATCTGTTTCTCTTTCCCTGCTATAACAAGCAGCCTGGGAGGTCAGTGTCTCCAGCACATTTTAAGGTTTGGCTTTGCAGATAAGCAGACGCCGAACTTGCATGATTTTTTTGTTTTACGCCAACTAGGTTTGAGCTCCTCTGATTGTTCAAACAGACGACTGGTTAACATTTATATGCCTCTCAGAAGGCAATCTCGATGCAATCTGGCCCTAATTGTATTCCAAGTTGTGGCACACAGAAACCTTTTTATACGCAAACTGTCCTGCCCCCCCTGACCCTTCGCAGGAAGGCAGTGCTGGTGTGTGAGTCCCTCGGCAGCTCAATCCATGTAAACAATTTCAGATGTGGCCAGGTTGAGAGGATCATGGGATAGGGTGGTGGTGGGGGTGGGGGGTGGGATGGTGAAGTGGAGGTGGAATGATGGGATGGATTCGCTGGTGAAAGCATCCTGTGAGTCTCAGCGGACTGGTGGCCCAACAAAAGCCGGTCGGCTCCGGCTCCGGCTCCAGCTCCTGCTCCTGCATACGCCTGATGGATTATCTACTTCGGCCCAGAAGACTCAGCCATCAATCAGCATCTGGAGAGACAGGGCCCGGGCACGGGCCACATCTAAATAAATAGAGGTTACCATGGGCCTCCCAGTGCGGCCAATCCAAGCACTGACAGGCAGGGGAGGAGGAGGAGGAGGCGGAGGAGCTAGAGGAGGATCTTGGGCCAGAAAAACCTGAGGAAGAGTCTCGGTGAAGAATCTATGCCTTCGACAGAATTCAGGCCAGCGCCTCTCTGCTGCAGAGACAGAATTAGAACTGCTGTTTATCTCATTAGTTGCAGGTAAGGGAGCCAGAGAGAAAGTCATCTTGTTACAGGCCTGTAAATAGGTGTCACCGGCACCCGTGAGCCACGTGTGGTGATGACACACCTGACCTTATGTTCCAAATTAGTGACATTGCTGCTGTGTGCATTAATGGCCCAACATGGGTAAACACAGCGTGTCAGCATGAATGAACGTATGTGTGTGTGTAAGTATGTATGTGCATGCATGTATGTATGTACGGAGATTCAGTTCACCTCAGAATGAAAATGTCACCCTGTACCAAGGGAATACCTTGCAACCAGCCAAAGCAAGTCAAATAAAACAACAGTAATGGTCCTCTGGGTACAATTTGGAGCACATCCTCGAAGACCACAGTTTGACCTGGGTGAACCCGCACTGACATCCCAAAGCCAATTTAATTCTCTTACCGGTGATAAGATGCAAAAGACTGTCAAAGTGAGAAATTGCTGTTTAATGAAACACATGAAACCAGCAGGATAACGAATGCCATTTTCCTGTGAAAGGCTTGAGGGTGGGGTGCGGTGGGGGGTGGTTGTCTAAAACAAAAATATTGCAAGGGGGTCTGATGAAACACCTCATAACAGACTGATCTGAAATGCGGGGCTGTTTGACATATGTCTTGGCTAGGTCACGAACACCAGATAAGCAAAGCAAACAGGAGATAATGGACGGCAGCTATATCTTTCAACGGGTCGATATTAATGGCAAACAATAACACACCCGCCGACTCCCAAACCCCAGCAACACGGAGAAGCCTGGAGACGTTTCTCCAATGTTAAACAAACCCAGGTGGGTGCGAGAGTGGCAGATGCGGACGCGCCATCCCACCCCTTCGCGGAGCGGAGCCCTGTCGGCCATGATGGACTGGTGGCTGTCATCGTTTGAACTGGCCCGGTCCATAACTCTTCGTGGCGCACGTCTGCGGACAACAGCCTTTTGTTTGAAGAATCATTCAGCAAATAGGAGCCAGATGCTCGTCTTCATTCCTGAAGCCTTCCTCAAATATGTAGGCTTGATTGGATAATTTGGGGGACACTGTATGGGAAACGAGTAGGTAGAGGAAATTCTGGCCAGGAGAGGCCGGTGTGTGTGGTCTAGGCTTGAAGTGCAGTACAGATACACAGAGTCCCATTCAAAAATGCTGAAAGTTATGGCCCAGAACTACTCTTAGGTCAAGTGTTTAAGTTATCCTGCCCTGCATCGCATACTTTAAATCTTCGTTTACAAAAATCTAAAATTAGATTGAAGCTCTGTGTGTGTGCGCACGTGCATGTGTGTGTGTGTGTGTGTGTGTGTGTGTGTATGTACTTTTTACATTTACTGGAAGTAAGGTTGCCCCTACTCAGAGATTTCCTGTGAAAGATAGAGCGAAGCGAGCTGACATTACTATTCCAAGACCAACTTCAATGGAGAAGGACTACTTGTGCAGAAATTACGTTCGTAAGGGCATCTAATTCATCGCAGGCTGCTTGGGCACACAGGCCCACTGTGCAGCAGCAGACGAGTGGTTCGAGTGGTGCTTTTCCCAGGGCAGCACCAGGTGAATAGACTAAAACATTTTGCCTTCACCTCATCTTCATGCGGAGAAGTTAAGAGCTACCTTCTGATGATGCCATCGCTACTGCTCTGACCTTTAAAACATGCTTTGCCATCTGATTTTTAACTTCAAGTAGCTATAAGCTAGATGGTCCATTATAAAAAAAAAAAGTCATAAGTAGCAAAAAAATGGTGGCTGAAATGTGCCGGAATGTGTGTGCTTGGGTGTGCGCACCTGAATGTGTGCATGTGTGAGAGAGCAAAAGAGACAGAAAGAGAGAGAAGAGAGAGAGAGAGAGAGAGAGAGAGAAGGAGAAAAAAAAAGTATCAGTGATTGGTAAGATAGAGAGAGTGAAAATAGAAATTATGAAAAATAGATAGAAAAATATATACTGCATTGAGAAAGTATTTTAAGACTCAAAATGGCTGTCCACCAATGGCTCCACCAACCTGACAATGCTTGACAGGATGTGCAGAGGAAAATGGTAGAAAATCCCCAATCCAGGTGAGCAGAGCTTGTCGCATCATATCGAGGAAGACAGTAGGCTGCAACTGCTGCCAAACCTTCTTAAACTGAGTAAAGCAAAGGGTCTGAATACTTATTGGCAATGTGATTATTTGAGTTTCTTATTATTGCTAAATAAATCTAAAATACCACTGGCTGCTTTGTCATTATGGGATACTGAATACAGATTGATGACAAAAAAATTAACTATTTAAAACGATATGAAAAAACGGTTTCTGAATACTGTTTTGTTATGCCTTATACATGTAATGACAGATTACCAATACCACTCAAATCTCTTGAGGCTGACTCAGAGATGTCCTTACATTAAGAAAAACTTATTTATTATGTGACACCAAATGAATTTGAAATATATTGCAAAGATTCTTTCAGTTGTGAATGACTATGATAGGTGAGAATGGACAATTTATTAAATAAGCAGGCCTGTTATCAGTGACAATCAATCCCATTTTCCAATGGCACTTTGAGTTACTAATAGTGTGCAATTTGCGTCTTTGAAGAAGCCCTAATGATCTCCAGGAAGCCCTGTTGCAATTGTGTAAGCATATTGGAAAGCTGATGGCTTTGTGCAATGCCGCATACTATTCCCTTCACAGAGCAGCACAAACTGGCTATAATCAGCGGGAGGCCCAGGTGCACAACTGGGTAAGAAGTCAAATACATTGGAGTGTCTAGCTTGATAAATAAACGTCTCACGGATCCATGACTAGCAGCTTCATTAAAAAGAAGCCACAAAACACCAGTCCCAACATCAAAAGCCACATCTTAGATCAGCCACTCACACTAAGATGGGCACAATACCACAGACGCTGAATAGAGGATGACTGAGATACTATTTCATTTGAAATCATTGTTTCTTGCCTTGTCTGTTACTGTATGTCCTGTTCATTTGGCTACATTTCCAACTTAAGCTTACTGTACAAATTGAGAAGGGAATTTGTAAACAAACTTTGCTTGATGTGTACTGTGTGTGTGTGTGTGTGTGTGTGTGTGTGTGCTGCACTGCGGAAGTGATTAAATATGTCCTACACTGTCCTTCACGTAATCACAAGCTATATGCACTGAATTAGCAGAGAAGTCCTATAAAATCTCCTCGTTTTTACACCATGTCATAACTATGACGAGCTCCTTCGCCCCTCTAGCTCTGTGATGGCCTTTACTGGCCTCGGCCTCACCTGAAGTCAATCTGTCTATGACAGCATGACACCGACCACTCCACTGAATGACAGACTTTCTGTCATAGAACTTACATATGAAGTATGGAGCAGTCCTGTTCCTCTCTCTGTCTCTCCATCTCTCTCTCTCTCTCTCTCTCTCTCTCTCTCTCTCTCTCTCTCTCTCTCTCTCTCACACACACTCACACACACACACACACACACACACACAGCAACACTCCTGACACAAACATCAGCATGCTCAGCCCCACTTCAAAGCAGGCAACCAAGCAGGAAATGAAACAAAATGATGAAGAGCACCAAAATCAGAGCATGCATCAGAGCTGCCATTCACATCAAGACACTGCCAGTGTTCCCATCTTTCTCCCCCTTTCTCTCTCTCCCTCCCTCTTTCTTTCTTTCTATCTATCTTAATACCTAGACAGGCAAGGCCGCAGAATATTATCTTCTGATAATGGGCCTTTGCCTCAAGTCCAATACTGTATTATATACACAGCGCATAATATACACATAACAAAACTCCTGAGATTCCTCAAGTAGGCAGTAACTAACTGCGAGATTACTTTACAGTATGTAATGAACTGTCAAACTATGTGAAATCTAACCAGACCTGCACCCTGTGTTTTTAAGAGCCCTGTGGAATTCATGTTCACCCATATGAAAACAAAATCCATTGTATTAAGTTGATAAGGGATTTGAAAACCTGTAGTGCAAGTCTAAGACACACATCAAGTACCCCACTCCATTTGCCACAGGCACTGCTCAAAATGAGTAACCCCAGTATCGCGATGACCACAGGCCTTTAGCTTGTGACGGCAAAAGGCTGATTAAGGACCAAGATTAATACACCAATCGAATGAATGTTCTAATATCTCAAGTCCATTAAACTTTTATCAGAACAACTGCAGAACAATGAGAGGTGTTAGTGACCCCGAGCCATACCAGCTAATGCGGGGAAAAAAAAAAAAAAAAAACTGTGTTTAATATGTGAACTGGTTCGATGTGGCCATCTGTGAAGGCGCAGCTAAGTGCTTTGTGTTTCCAGGGAAACAGCACATGCTAAAAAATCAACAGGGAGAGAACGAACACATACAGTGCATGAGCACAAGTGCTTGGCTACATATTAGGGAAACAGTGATTGTGATCCAAATCAGTCTGCCTCTGAAAATAGTCATTTTAACTAGCCCTAGCCATTTTGTGCTTCTTTTCTTTGAGCTTCAATTGCTCTGCATGCCTCCAGGTCTAAAGTTTTAATCTTTGCCACCATTGATTACCTGTGCACAGCCTTGTAAGTTGTAATTTGAAAGCAATTTCTTTTGTTATAGGCAGACAAGACTTTAACTATGCTCCTATAAGTTTACCACATTCTCCATATATTTTTTCGTGTGTGTAGTGAACTGCTTGGACAAAAGATAAACTCCCACGCACAAATACCTGGTGAGAAAAAGGCACGATTGCTTACCACTAGAGGAGAATTTAGAAAGAGTGGGGTAGGGAAAAGGGAAAACTTTTTTTTTCACTCTGCTAGCCCTGGTGAGAGCCATAATTTGAGGCAGACGGCCTCTCCCATGTTGAGAGCTGGATGGAGATTTTCTGCACATACTGCAGAAAGCCTGTGACAGAACGCTTCATTATAGCTGGCTACCGCAGGGTCTGCCTCTGTGTGTGTTAGTGTGTGTGTGTGTTTGTGTTTGTCTGTTTGCCTTGTTTGGGGGTGGGGAGGTGTGTGTGTGTGTGTGTGTTGGGGGAGGGGGGGCAGTATGCTCCATACCTCCTATGCCTACTACCTCCTCTGACCTCCTTCTTACAATTTTTGCACCACCTCAGGTATCCTTCAGTAACGACAGCAATTGGAGTGAGGACTGTAATCAGGCTCAATCAAGCTGAACAGACAGATGTTCAAACAGGTTGGCTACAGAAGCACTGTTGTGTGAGCTAAGGACAAATATGTGCACAGATCACTTAGAAATCATCCAGAAAGCTACAGAAGATGGCCAACTAGCAAAAAGAAAAAACAAAGGATGAACTCATAGTTACCTTCACACTACCAGATGCCAAAATAAACAAATGTAGCATGCATCAGTCATCCTTTCATCTTCTCTTACCGAAATGAATGAATGAATAAATGAATGAAAGAATTGAACGAACAAATGAAAGAATAAACAAACAAACAAATGAATAAACGAACAAACGAACGAATGAATGAATGAATGAAGGAATGAAGGAATGAGTGAACAAATAAAGAATGAACAAACAAACAAATGAATAAACGAACAAACGAACGAATGAATGAATGAATGAGAGCATAAAAAGGCAGATGAGGGCAGGTAATGGGTAGCCCACAGAAGGTGACATTGGCTGAGCAAAACGATGGTCATTAGCAACGAGGAGCCGCGTGCATGCATGTCCCCTGCTCTGGGCAGATGCTCCGGCTCGCTCTGAAAAAGGCCCGGCCATTTCCCAGCACGTCAACCAGTAGACACAAGGTGTGTCCGGGCCCCTGCCAAAAACAACACCGTCCAGCAGAAAGAAAGACAATCACTACGGGCACATGGTAGGATCGGATTGGATTGGTATTGGATTGGGTGTTGCTACCCAACGGGTGGTCTGTCCCAAATCCCTGTGCACATGAGATTTCGTGTAAGCGGATAATGGACAGAGATCTGGCCGTTTCCGCTACGCTAGATCGCGCTGTTTTCCTTTCAACAAGTGGTGTTAAAACTACTTCAGGTTGACGGCTGCTAAAAAGAAAATAAACAAACTATCTGGCGGCATACAAAGCAAAGATAGCGCTTGAGGAGGTTGACAGAGCAGCATTTGCATGCATGTTGTGCACTCTCCTTTGTTTGGAAGTCCGTATGAAAGAACAAACAGCGTTTTTGGTTTCCTTGATACGACATGAACTGTGCCATCGACGTTTGATATTACAAGCAATTGAGGACAACGAGACTTGTTGAGAGCAGGCGCTAGAAAGCCTCGACGTTCAGTATGGATGAAAATCAGGGACAGAAGCTTCTGGGATCGAGTGGTCTTACATGCGCAGTACACGAATCCAAACCAATACCGTGCACAAGCCGGCACCAAGCGGATTAACATCGGCTTAAGCCTGGGGTTGCAATCGGATTCGCGAAACCAATCCCTATACGATCTTTAGCCTGTGCACATGAATTCGATACGATCCTAAACCCTTTCCAATCGGATTCAACTCGTCCATGTGCACGCAGTGAATGAGCTGTCCCCCGCCACCCACTCACTCCCTCCACTCCACAACACTTCAACAGTGATCTTGTAAATACTATACCTGAATACTGTGCCTGTTACTTGCACGCGCGCACAAACACACACACACACACACGCACGCACACACATACACACACACACACACACACACACACACACACACAAATAGATGACTACCACATCATTGATTTTTCACAAAGTACATGGGAATGCTGTCAGAAGAAGGAATAGCTTATATACTGTGTGTACATGAAAGGTGAAAACTGAAAAATGAAAAAAAAAAAATGAACATAGACAAACTCAAGTGATTCATCCACACATGGCAAGATGGATGCCGGAGACTGTGGACGGACATCCTTCATTGGAGGCAACCCTCAACTCTCAGAGTCTGTCATGTGCCAGACCATGTAAGTTTGTTTTGTTATACACATGCACACACTCACATGGACGTGCACGCACACACGCACACATACACATGTGCACATGCGCACACACACACACACACACACACACACACACACACACACACACACACACGCATTACTTACTGCCCTATTTTCCATCATTAGAGTCTATATTAACTAACAAGCTGAAAGAACAGCATGGTATGTAACACTATTTTATAGGAGAGGCCAAAGAAATAAATAAATAAACAGGGCAGCTTCCCCCTGTGCCATACTGAACCCCAGTTTTCGGTTTACCTCTGGCTCACACAATTCCTCATCTAAATTAAAGCGAAATACTAACTGGAGTCAGCACTTTTAGGGGTGATATAGATGGGGTAATGGGGGGAGGTACGGGGGCCTAGAAAGAAATGAACCAGACGGCTCCACTGACAGGCCAAATATCAGTGGGTG